>VSMD01037035.1:0-28350 GCA_008750895.1 Mirza zaza
CAAAGGCCAAGTGAATGAGCGGCGGGTCTGTGGGATCGGGGAGAACCTCTCACATCAGGAAACGCCCAGCTTCAGCCACGTGCGTGCCGATCGCCTGCGCTTACTCCTGCGAGCAGCTTGCAGCCAAAATGCTCCACGAAATAGGTTCTAGAACGTCGTGGACAGGGGTGGCCATCGAGGGCTGCGTGTGCCTTCTCCCTTCACACTGAGCGGTTCTTACAAAAACAAAGAGACAAACCAAACATCAACCCCTTGGCCCCTTCTCGGCCAGGGAAGGATGCCTGAGATGCCTCCAGGTGATGCAGGCACCTGTCATGCCCTGTCCCCTCCACTCTAAGAACCTGCTGTCCTCACAGGGCCAGCCTTTCTGGGGAAAAGGTTTAGAACAACCCCTGCCCCACTTGGCCTCTCACTGCAGAAGGAAGCCCCTGGCAGGGTGGGATGATCAGTCTCCCCGATGAGGGCCTCTCCCAAGAGCCCGGCTGGAATGGGGTGCAGGAAGGCGCTACCGTCAGGTGAGGCACCTGGGAGGAGGCCACTAAATGAGTCTCCTGAGGGACAGAGCTGAGCCCTCCCTGAACCCTTGACCCCAACAAACCACACCCAGCTCATCTGGGAGTATGGAAGAAGAAAGAGTTTCCAAATGCAGCAGGGCAGATGCTTCCTTAGCGGGAGACTCCTTTAAAAGCAGGGGGGAGGGGCGGGAGGACTCACAAGGTCAGAGGTCCCCCTGGGGTGACGCCAGTCTGCCACTTGCAAATGGCCTTTTCCTTCTGCATCTCCAGAAAGGACAGTGGGCAGGGGCCACAAGCGGCCCTGTCTCCCCAGTCAGCAACGGCCAATCCACCCCTGCCCCCAGGAAAGACAGCAGGTGACACACTGGCACCCCTGGTTACAGCCCCAGCACCAGGGGCTCGAGGCGGAACCAGAGCAAACGGGCCGTGGTCAGAGCTGGCTGCACAGCGGGGAGGTCACACGTGGATACACCGAGGACTCACTGCCTGTGCTTGGCCCCACACGGCAGCAGGGACTCCGGCACGCAGGACAGCGGGTGCGGGGATGGCGCGGGATCTCTGGAGGTCCCAGGAAGGGCGCACATGCCGGGCGACTCGGACTGACCCTCTCTACAGATAGCTGCTCCCGCTGAGGTCGGGCCCCAGTGTGGGGAGGGGGCACCAATGACTTCCCAGATGTCCCAGGAAGCAGAACCACTTCCCAGATGGTGACAGCAAAGCCCTGACACAGGCCCGACACCAAAAAGACAGGTCAGCCAAGCGCGGTGGCTCAAGCCTGTGACCCTAGCACTCTGGGAGGCCGAGGCGGGTGGATTGCTCGAGGTCAGGAGTTCGAAACCAGCCTGAGCAAGAGCGAGACCCCGTCTCTACTATAAATAGAAATTAATTGGCCAACTAATATATATAGAAAAAATTAGCCGGCCATGGTGGCGCATGCCTGTAGTCCCAGCTACTCGGGAGGCTGAGGCAGGAGGATCGTTTGAGCCCAGGAGTCTGAGGTTGCTGTGAGCTAGGCTGACGCTACTACACTCACTCTAGCCTGGGCAACAAAGTGAGATCCTGTCTCAAAAAAAAAAAAAAGACAGGTCTAACCAAACCTGGCCAGAGCTTCCACCTGCCATGCCCTGCTCCCTGCGTGGAGCCCGGAAGGTGGCCTCTGACCTAACCTGATGGGCACCGTACCATCTGCGGGGGTGAGGGGAGGGTGGGAGCTCTGGGCTCGTCTGTCCCTTCCCCCAGGCGGTAGTGTGGGGAGAGGACGACCTCGTGAGCATGGTCTACACTCGCTGCCTGCACATCTGTAGTGGGTTGGGTGTGTCCCTCATTCCTGTTCACCCTCAGCCTCAGAGGGCTGCCTGATTTAGAAATAGAGTCTTTGCAGGTCTGCTTAGCTCTGATCAGGTCCCTAAATCCAACGGCTGGTGTCCCTCTAGGCAGAGGGGAGGGCGCAGAGAGACGTACGCAGGAGATGCCACGGGCAGACAGCGGCAGAGACTGCAGAGGCCTCCCCAGCGGCCCGGGCAGAGGTGGGATTGGAGTCTGCTGACACCTTGGTTTTGGAAGGTGGCCTCCTGGACTGCAGAGAACACATGCCTGGTGTTTTAAGCCACCCCGCTGGTGGCGATTTGTTGCAGCAGCCCTGGGAAATGAACGCACCAGCCTCCCCCTTCCTCTCATAAAGCAGCCCCTCCGGCGCCGCCCCACCCAGACCACTCCTGTCGTGGTCACTAGTGACCTCCTTGTTGCAAAAGCCGAAGGGGAATTCTCAGCTGCTGACATAAATGACCGGCACCTCTCTGCCCTCCTTGAAGTTCCTTCTTCCCCCGGTGCCCAGGACGCCAGTCTCCCGGGTCCCCCCACCTGGGACCCCTGCTGCACGGCCGAGCCCCTCTGCCTCCTTCTTGGCCTCCTGACCTCGAGACAGGCTCAGACTTGGGCCTCCTCTCCCTGCTCTCTGCCCCTCACTCTCTCGGTGGCCTCATCCAGGTCACGGTTCTAAAGCCGTCCGCACGTGGCCCACTCCCCGCTGACCACTGTCCTGGACTCCGGGCCTGCAGGCCCCCCTGGATGTGTCCAGAAAGCATCTCAAGTTTAATCTCCGCCCTTCAACCTGTTCCTCCCTCGCGCTTCCCCATCGTGGTGGGCAGTGGCCCCGTCCTTCCACCTGCTCAGGTTGAGCGCCTGGAATCTCCTGGGCTCACCTGGACGCTTCCCTCTCCAATCCTCGTCAATCCAATGATCTTCCTTTCCAGAGAGCCCTAGGACCCAGCCACCTCTCCCCACCTCAAGGCTTCCTCCCTGGCCTGAGCCCGTGCCACCTACCACCCGGACACCTGCCATGTCTCCTCCCGGACTCCCAGTGCCACTCTTTTCCCTACCGTCTGTCCGTTTCTGCGGAGCAGCCAGCATGGTCCTTCTAGGACACAAGATGCCCCTCAGTGAAGGCCCCGAGGTGTCCGTCTAAGCAGGCTGAGGCTGGTGGCTGACACATGGCACCCTGCAGCGGCCTCAGGAAAATGCATCACCCCCATGTGTTCTGCTCGGCAAGAACTGGCCAAGGAACTGACCACATCTATGTATTTTCCAATCGGGATCCTCCAAAGTCAACTGGCCACGTGCAGCAGGGCCCACCACATCTACCAGCCAGGGAGGCCAAGACGCCAGGGCCCGCGCCCGCACATGGCCTGGCAGGGCGGTTCTGGCCGGGGGAGGCCTTTGTTATTGACCAAGAGTGCGCCGAGCTGACGGAGTCTCCAGCCCGATTCCGAAGCAGATTCAGTTCCTGACAACTTATCCCCATTCTCATGACCTCCACCAAACAACGCCTGTACAAATCTCCAAACGATTACAACTACGCAGGCATCCGGCATCTCATCTGCTGCAGAGCTGAGCAGGGCATCATCTACTCATAAGACACGTGTCTGGGCCTCTCGGATGGTTCTGGCAGAACCCTCCGTGCAGGCTGTGCCCCGACGTGCCGGGGCGAGCAGGCTCCAGTGCTCCCCCGGCTGCTCTGGGGAGCTGGGACACACTAACAGCGAAGCCACGTGGACTCACAGCACTCACGGGAGCGTCAGCCGGCCTGTTTCCGGAGGGGACTGGGCTGGACACTCTCGTGGTGGACACCAGTCTTGGTGGCCAGGCAACAACAGCAGGCTCAGCAACCCCTGCGTGTGTCTGCACAGAACAGACGGTAACTGCCCTGGATCCATGACCACCCTCTGCTAGGAGGGAGGCAGGGCTGAGGGCCAGGGCTCCCCAAGATCCTAGGTCCTGGGGGGCTAGGGCCCAGGGCTCCCCATCCCCACCCATCCCTGCCAGAGGCAAATTCGATGTGGATTTAGTGCCACTCACAGCTATCACCTGGGGAGAGGGACTCATAGAACTCGCTCTGCAGGTTCCCTAGCCAGGGCTGAAGTCACTTCCTTAGGGAGGTTGCCTGCTGGATGCACCCTGGGCAGCCCTGCCAAGAGCACCATGGCCTCGGGGTGCTAGGTTGTGCAGGTGAGGATTGAGTAGCGCTGGGAGCCTGCACCAGACGCCCCGTGTGGCTGCCAGCTCCCTGCCACTACCCAAAGCCAGAGCAGGGGGCAGGGAGAGGGAGGGGCATGGAGGCTTCCAAAGAGAAAGGCTTAAGTATTCATTCATTCGCTCATGACCGACCCTGCCGGGTGTTTTCTCCAGTATCTTTCAAAGGCTGCAGTGGGGAGGAAGAAGAGTTGGAGGAGGGGGCGGAGGAGAGGAGGAGGGGGAGGGGGAGAGGTAGAGGAGGAGGGAGGCCGAGCATGAGGATGGACAGTGCTGCTGTGCCAGGACCTCCTGCTAACCCAGGCTCCCAGCCTCCTGGCCAGCACAGTGCCACCGCACATGGCCTGAGAAAGGCCACTCTCCTCTCCGAAGGGATAGGTGGAAATAGCTGCTGACTCAGCCTGTTTCTAATCCAGTACTCCTCCCAGACTCCTGGCAACATGACTGGACAGCCCCCCTCCAGACAGGGTCCCATGGGAGCTCACTCAGAAGCCTCTGGCAGCAGGACAGAAAGACCCTAAGCCTGTCTGAAGAGTGAGAGGTCACTGGCTTTCACTTATCTGAGAGGCCCTGCTATCCCCAAGCCTGCAAACCCCAGCTCAATGACAGGCTGGCTCCTGGCTAGCACTGTATATCATACCTGGAGGCAGGTTAACCTGAGACAAAGACCATCCATCCATTCATTCATCTTTCCATCCACTCATCCATCCATTCATTCATTTATTCATCCATCTATCCACTCATCCATCTATCTATCCACTCATCCATCCATCCATACATCCCTCTAAACACTCATCCATCCACCTGTTCATTCCTCCTCCACCATCCGTCCACTCATGAGGCACTGCCAGGTAATCTGGCAGACTCTGGCTAGAATTCCTCATTTAACTAGATGGAGGCAAACTTGCTCTGAGGGTCTGAATACACTAGGGTATCTACTTAAAGACACTTTAATTCCAACGAACGTGTAAACCTCCGGCCCGGTCCCACCTGGGTCCATGGGAGCGTGGGGAGGGCACCACCTCGGACAGCCCAGGGGACACTTACGATCGAGTCCATTCAAGTAGCGCATCCGGATCTCACAGTGGCCCCAGACGGCACTCACTACGGGATACAGTTTTTTGCCCTTGAGTCCCCGAAAAGCCACTCCCATGTACTGTCCGTCCACAATGAAGCTCAGCGTCCCGTCGTCCATGTCCAGGGCCACCAGGAAGGAATCGGGGACGATGAACGTCTCGTCTGGCTCCAGAAAGGCCGGGTACGTTTTGCTCGGCTGGTTCTTGCCGTCGTGGTAGAGCCGGTTGCGCCCCAAGTCCCAGCCCCAGGACTCGTGGTTGTTCCCCACGAGGGTCGTGTACCCCACGGAGTGCAGGGGGGCGTCCGCCGTCGCCACTCCCACCACGGCGTGCGTGCCCCGCTGCCTCATGGCCCACGTGATCTGCCACACGTGCAGCCCTCGCGTGTACCCGACTTTGCCCCTGATGGCGTCCGTGCTCTGGGCCACGGGGTGCCGGTGAAAGATGAGCTTGTCATCCTCCTTGACAAAGACGTTGAGCGAGCGGTCGTTGTTGTTCCACGAGTGCAGCAGCTGCACGTCGTAGGACACGGGGGGCATGTCCAGCAGCAGGTCCAGCCGTGTTGGCTTGCAGTAATCCAGCCCCTGCAGCTCCTGCTTCAGCGGCCGGTACGCGGGGTCCCTCATGTCCACGGTCTTGATCCCTCCGGTGACCTTCTGCCCCATGGTCGCCTCGGTTTCAGCTTCTCGCCGGCCCCCCAGGCAAACTCATCAATCTCGGGGCCGCGTCTCCAGCTTTCTAGCCGGGGCCAGGCGGAATTCCTAAGGACCGTTGCTAGGAGACCTCTCGAGTTGTGGGGTGTTCAGGGTTGCCTAACGGGGCGGAAAGAAAAACAGAGGCCGTGAGCGGGCTGCGGGACGGAGCGGGGACGGTAACAGGGAGGGCAAGGCTGGCCACACCACACGCCCCACAGCCGGATCCGGGCAGGCTGGAGCTATGTCCCCCTCCTCTTGGCTACGCTGTCACAGGGGAAAGGGGCTGTCTGTCCACCCAGTGGTCTGCGTGGAGGGGTAGGCTTGGGGGCCAGGTGTCACTCTCTGCTGGGTTGGTGGCCATCTGAGACAGGCACCAAATATCTCATTGGGGTTTCACAGGGCGGAAGGCCACGGTGCCACCAAATCTGGCATCAGCCACGACGCAGTGGGCATTTTCGTGGCCAAACAGAGGGAGGCGGAGTGCTCTTGCCTCGCTGTTCAGAGGGGAGTGGAGCCCCAAGTAGCACAGAGGTTGTTAAAGACACAAATCCCAGCTCCCCCCTTTCTGGTGTGAGACAGGGCTCCCCTCGTCTTGGAGGCACTGTCCTCTCTTCAGAGACAGGCTAGGACTCCTTGTGTCCAGTGTATGCAAAGCCAGTACAGAGCTGAGGTGTCCCTCTGTAGCCGGGGTGGAAGAGGGACTGCCCTGGTTCTGGAAAGTTCTGCGGATAGTGTCAACTCATGTCCTGGATCTCCTAGGAAAATTCTAATCTCAAGTTTTCAGTCCCATCCCCTCTGCTGGAAGCTACTACCAAAACCTCCAGGACTCCCTCTACACCCCTGCTGAGGGGTCGCCGTGGCTGACCACGGAGGGTGGAGAGAGCCACGGTCCAGTGTGGCACAGCCGCAGCCTTCCCTGAACCCCCCCTCCCCCCACTTCCACTTGGGCATCTCTCTGAGCTGCAGGAAGGCTGGTCTGAGGTGGCTCCCAAAGTCAGGGTGCATGGAGCAGGCCACAGAGGCACCTGCTCCCAACCCTGCCTGAGCCTCCCCTCTGGCTTGGTGCCTGGGGACCTGTCCCTGTCCTCGATTTTGCAGGACCCTGTGGGGACAGGGGTCAGCTCCCTGGGAGGGTGAGCAGGAAATTAACTTTCTAAGAGAGCTCATTTTACCGCCTCCCGCTTCCCGTAGCCCCTCTGCCAGCTCTATCGTCACCGCAGGAAGGACATTGCTCCCAGGATGTCATCTGTCATGGAAGATCCACCCTCTTTCCATGCAGGGGAACAGCTGGGGAGAGGGAGGAGGCTGGGGGAGGGGAGAAGAGATACTGGAGATACCTTTTCTGGAAAGGGCTAGATAGCAAATATCTTGGGCTTTGAAGGCCAGACGGTCTCTGTGCAACTCTTTAGCTCTGCCGTTGTACCACAAAAGGAGCCACAGAGATACATAAATACATGAGCATGGCCATGTCCCAATAAAGCTTTATTTATAAGAACAGGCCAGCCATAGTCTACCAACCCCTGTGCTAGACAGTGCCCCACGTGTTGGCTCTACTGAAGAGAGATGTCAGGAGGAACCTCACAGCAGTGAGGTCGGTCCAGCCCCAGAAAGAGTCACCAGAAAAGATGGCATCACCTCAATGTGGAGTGTCCACTGTCTGTCAGCTCACGATGGCCCAGCAAAGGCACCAACACCAACCCGTGTGTTGCGTCTTCCCTTCCTGGCCTCCCATGTGGGGAAGTGTCAGAGAGGAGGCCCCTCTTGCACAGCCCACGTGGCCAACGCCCAGTGTGGGAGGGTGGGCCTGGGAGGAAGAAGGCTGGGGACAGACCGGGGACAGAACAGGGCGGGCAGGTAAAGGCGCCTGCAGCATCGTGGGGTGACTCTCTCACAAGGGCACCCCAGGGCCTAGCAGGGGGTGTGGGCCACCCACCTGGCCACTTCTGGACCCTCCTGCCATCTGAGTCACCTCCTGGGTGGCCAACCACTGCGGTGACCCTAGGGTCACTCTGACTCATCTGCCATCCACCCTGTGTCCGGGCTATGGTTAAAGATGACACTTCCTTCTCCTCAGCTTCCTGTTGTCCACACCTCGCCACCTCCTTGCTGTGCAAGGACACCAAAGCTATCCAGCTGCCCTCTTCCTCCTGTCTATTTTAAAACGTGGCTGCACAGATCCGCCCCTCCTGCAGGTCCCCCAGGCGCTCCCCCTGCCCCCTGCACTGGGGCTGCATCCTGGGGGCACCCCCAGCCCTCTTCCTGGGGCTCCCAAGTTCACACCCTGCAACAGTGGCTTGGGCCACTAAGCTAAGACGGGCACCTTTAGCTCTCCCGAGCATCTGGCTGCCCATCTGTTAGATAGGAGCCATCTGTGTGTCACAGGCTTCCTTAACACTCAGAGGAGACCATGTTCCAGAGAGGGTCTGGCGCGACTGTTTCTGTTTGCTTCTGTTTTGTAGACTGTGCTTCCTTCACTGAACAAAGACCTCTGTGCTCCTGGTCACCATGTCTGGCCCTGCAGACAGATGCTATCTTTGGGCCAAGACCCAAGTGCTCAGAAGTCTCAGCTAGAGCAGATCAAGTTCAAGGTCCCTTCTAAAGCAGTGGTCAGCAAACTTGTGCCATAAATGGCCAGATAGTAACAGATTATGACTTTCCAGAATGTATGTGAATGAGTGGGCATGGGTACGTTTCAATAAAACTTTATTTACAAAAATAGACAGTGGGCCGGATTTGGCCCAGGGGCCAGTTTGCTGAGCCCTGTTCTAAACCCATGCAAAGCTGCTAACAAGCATCACCAAAATACCTGGCCATGGTGCTCAGGACGGGGGAGGGGTGCACCCAATAGAGGCTGAGTGACAGGTGCTGGTGGGCCTGAGCAGCCCCTATTAACACTAGGCCAAGACAGACACCAGTGAGCTGGGAGGGGATCCAGCTGTGAGTACCAAACTTCAGGCAGGATGTGGGAGAGCAAGACACGCCCTGGTCCTGGGGCCAACCCCTCTTCTGCTGCTCTAAGAAGCAAATGCCCAGGCCTGGCGGGGCTTAGAGGTGCCGCAGGAGCATCAGGTCCCGGCACTGCCAAGCAAGGGGTTGGTGAGTCTCCAAGAGGAGAGACTCAACCCTCATACCTACCCAGGAGAAGCAAAGCCACCGAGGGTGTGAAGGGTGTGGCTGTGTAGTGCCCTGTAAGGCTGGAACTGGACAGCAGAGGACAGAGGTGGTCCTGGGCAGCCACCACCACTTATCAGTCACACGCATGCATCCTCCATGCAGGCACATGACACACACCCACGCACATACATGCTTGCATCAATGGCAGCAGCCAAGGCTAATGAGCAGGACAGAGGCGTGACAGTCTAGGCGGTGCCCTGGCCGGCGACACCTGCTCTTCCCTCCCTTATTGGAAGTTTTCATTCCTAGAAAGCTCGTTCTTGCATCAGCCGCCGGCTCCCGCAAGACTGCACCTGCCCGTTCCTCCTCACGGCTGTCAAACCACCCCTGAGACAGACAGATTCCTGGTTTGCACCCCTCTTGCCCCTGGGATGTGTGTGCAGTGGGTATGCATGTGTGGATGTGGATGTGTGCTCATATGTGTATGGTGTTCATGCATATGCGTGTCAGTGTGTGTGGTGTGTGTGTCATGAGTATGCGTGTGTATGTGGTGAGTATGTGTATGTATGTGGTGTGGATGTGTATTTGTGGGGAGTATTTGTGCATGTACTTACGTGTGTGTATGTGTGTGGTGTGTAGGTGTCTGTGTGTGGTGTAGATGTGGATGTGTATTGGAGGCATGTATATGTGTGTATGTATGTGTGTGTACGTGTGTGTGAGTGCGTGTGGGGTGGATGTGTATCTGTGTGTGTGGTATGGATGTGTACTGGGGGGATGTACACGTGTTTGTGTACGTGTATGTACATGCATGTGTGTGTGAAACCGCAGGACTGTCATTGTCACGGGGGCCCTGGGGAGATGGCCAGTCATTCCGGGTCGGGAGCAACATTTCTCTACAGGCAGCATCAGATTAAAGTAAGACCGAAAGGGACGAGGGAGAAAACCCCACCAAAGGTTGGGCTGGGAGCGCATGAGGGAAAGGACACTCTTGACACAACCGTCCGCAAGTCTGTGAGTCATGAAACAGCCGCATCTCATTCGGGGTCTAAGAGGCGATGCTGGTGGCAGGACCACGTGCCACAGGGGGGCTCAGGACGCCCTGCGGGAGCGTCCCCCACTGTCACCGCATGCCCTTCCCTCGCCAGGGACGGGCGGGCTGTCGAGTTTGCCTGCGCTGGTGAGCGTCTACGGTGGCACCAAGGCCCCGGCCTGCCCACTGCACGTCCCTCTGCTCCTCCGCTCACAGCTCGGCGGCCCCCAGGGGCCACGCTCAGGTGGGGATAAAGGGAGGAGGACCCGCCCCCAGGATCACGGCCGAGCCAGGGCACTGAGAGGCGGGGGCTTGGCGGGAGGAGGCAGAGAGGGGCACGGCAGGGACAGAAGCAGGAACCACGGCCGGGACCCCCACGGCCAGAGAGCAGGACCCCTGCGCCTCAAACACGGGCCTGAACTGCCTTGTCCGACCCTGCAGAGGGACACGGAGACACACACACACACACACACACACACACACACATATACACGCTAGAAGCCTGGCAAGACCTTCATGATTCTGCATTTACTAACGACAGAGTAAATGAGATACCAGATGACACTGAGCTCTATGGTTTAGCTTCAGTTCACCCCCTTTCCCCATTGGGAGCCGCCCCCCTCCCGCCCCACAACGGCCACACACACACATAACCCTCTAGGGGCAAACGCCTTCACACGCCAGTGCCCCCGACAGCAGCCATGGGATGGGGTGGCTTGGGGCTCCGAACGCCCAACACAGCGGCGTGTTCATAATGGAAATGGGGGGGGCAGCCCAGGCTCTGAGCACGTGAGCGCCGAGGCCTCCTCCTCCCACGGCCTCGGACAGCCGTTTAAAGGGGTCTTTGTCCAGGGTCCAGGGACCAGCGCTGCTCTCACGGGAATAAGGCCTGCTTCAGGGACAGCCTGCCAGGGGGCCAGGGGCTGCCTAGGAAGGGAGAAAAGAACCTCGCAAACCACTTTCCTCTAGTTCCGGGGGCGGGGGGCCGGGGGCACCAGCACGAGAATCTGCAGGCGCTGGGGGGCGGGGGTGGGGGGGAAGCCCACACCAGGGTGCTACCTCCCAGAGGCTGGGAGGAGTCGAAAGCGTCCCCAGAGTACAGCATTTGGGGGTCCGACACCTGGGCAGGGGAGGGCACTTGTCAATCCAAAGGATTTAATGACCTAAGACAGCGACTCTCTCTGAAGAGGCAGGAGAGACGGGCATGTGTTCAGAGAACGCCCGCTGGATACACTTGCTATTTGTTTTCTTTGCACAAGTCACAGAGAAAAGTGAAACTGGGCAGAGCACCGTGCATGGCAGAGGGACCAGAGAGCCCTGTGGGATGCACAGGGTTAAAAAAAAGTTGCGGGTCTTAGAAAGGATGTGGGGAAAGGCCACTCTATGCAGGTGCGAGTGTGTGTCGGAGAGAGGCAGGCAGACCCCGAACTGGGACAACTTTCTTGGCATGCAGGTGCGACGTGGCAGTCCCCATCCAGGTGCAAAAGGCCCAGCACTCAGACAGCAAGCCCCCGCTCGTCCTGGGGTCTTGCCTACAAAACCCTGCAGGCCTGCAGGGGACACGCGGATGAGGAAGCTCAGGTGGCATCGGCCTGCCTGGTCCACTCCAGGGAAGGTGCAGCCCTTAGAGAGGAGGAGGCAGCACCTGGATGTGCTGACGCGCGACATAAAATGTAACGTGACGCTGCTACATTTACAAAAGCAAATTGCAGAACAACATGCAGTGCTTGATCTCGGGTCTGAAAGAACAGGATTGAACAGATTCTCCTCTGTTTGCAGGCACACAGAAAGCTCTAAAAGAGTAAACGTCAAACTTTTCACAATGGGTAATCCTGGAGGGTGGGACCGGAGGAAAGATGGGCTCACTTTAAACACTTTTTGATTCTAAATTGTTTTTAAAGTATGTTACGTTTGGAACGAAAATGATTTTTAAGCACACAAAAGAGAATCATAGGCTTGGAGACACTGATTTAACACACTGCATTCACAAGAACAAGTTGTCCCCAAAGCAGTCCCTAAAGGTGCTCCACCTGTGTTGCTTTCTGTACAGCAGGTGCAGGGTAATGGCTAAGCTTGAACATACAGGTGAAAGGTCTGTAATCGGCAGAAGGACATTTAAAGTAAAGGGCGATAATCCTCAGGAAAGCTTTGGGGCCATCTCAAAGAGGGACATTATTTCTATAATGATTTCTCCTAAGATTTCCAATTATACTGCTGCTTCAAAACCACAAATTTTAATTTGCCCAGTAAAAATGGGGCCACTGTCTTGTCTCTGCCGGCCCAAAACACACGAAGAGAACAGCTGCTCCATCCCCAAAGCCAGCCAGGAGGTGGCCGTACAGTGACTCTGCACTTGGCAAAGGCCAGGTGAGACTTGCCCCAGTGGAAACAGCAGAGGCCCCGCAGGGACAGCCTGCACGGCACCTGCCTGAAACCCGATGATGTCCCTTCCGTCAAAGCCACAACCCTGCAGACCCCAACTTCCCCCAAAGTGCTTCCGGATCAACTGGCCCTAGAGCCCCACTTCCACTAAAAAAACTACCCTTTTGTGTTAATAAGAAAAGGTCCGTTGAAGGAACTGTACCCCTGTTGGAGACATACCCAAGGTGCAAACAGATGCGGAGGCGGGCAGTGATGCACTCAGGGGGTCACCAGGATGGCAGATGCGCCCCCACCTCCTCGAGCTCAGTTCCCCCACGGTGCGTCTTGACTGGCCCCAGAACAGTAACGCCATTGTTTTGACCCAAGATGGGGAAAGAATGAAATTCAGGATGTGGAACAAGGTGACCTATTTATAAAGCCTCCTTCCACCTGCAGATCACAGACGTTCCCTCCCTCTACCTCCCCGCCTCATGCATCGGCGGTTACAGCCCAGGATTTTGCAAGAGAGACGTGCCCTGAGCAATCTGTTATATCAGAACCTCTGCAGCCTGGCGGAGCAGCCCGGGCTCTGCCTGCACGGGGGGGGGGGGGGGGGGGGGGGGGGGGGGGGCGGCGGTGCTCCCCCAGCCTCCCGGGCCAGGCTCGGTGGGGGGAGCACTCAGGGCGTGCTCCGTGCGGGTCTGGCCATGGTCCCCTGGCGGAGGTGCCACCACCAGCAGGACTCGTGACATGTGGCTACCACCCTCCCACCCCACTCTAATGGTCCACTTTAGGAGGGACCCTTTAAGTGGGGATATAAAAATAAGTCTCAGCCCCTAGAAGCAACAAAAAGGATTTGGACTCTTCTGGAAAGTTCCGACAAGCGATTCTGGAGAAAAAAAAAATCCCACATGGTCCAGAGCTCTAGCCTCTAACCTCAAAAGACCAAAAACACACCTGCCGTAAACACCTACGGAAGGACCCAGATTACTCACGGCACTTTCAGAAAGGGCTCGAACCAGTGGGGCCACAGCCCTGGGAAAGCAGCCTCAGATTCATACAGAGACTGAGAATTAAAACAAGTCTCGGCGGTAGCCTCGTCAGGGCGGTGAGGACAACGGACTTGCCTCATTCAAAAGAGAAACCCGTCCTTGGAGGGACCTTGGGGACACACGGCGACCTTCCCCAAAGGTTACCCAGGCAGTGGCGGATGCACCTTCAAGCGGCAGTGGGAACAAGTCCAGCCTGCAGACGACCCGCACCACCCAGCCCGGGGTGGGGGTGGGGGCGTCTGTCACAGCCTGGGCCTGCCTGGTCCGCATGGGAGCTGGGCGTCCCAAAGAGCAGAGGCAGAGAGGCAGGGCTGAGAGCAGCCCCGCGGCCACCTCCAGGGGACGAGCTGCTGACAGGGCGTCCGCAAGGAAAGGCTCAGAGACCCTGGCCCCTGCTCACCCCCCAACCCTCCCCGCCCGTTCCCCAGGAAGGCAGGAGACTGGGAAGCCTGCAACCCTTCAGGGTGGACCAGGTGGCCCCAGGGAGGAGACGCCGCAGGGAAGCTATTTGCGCAGAAGGCTGGGCCTCCCTCCAGCCAGGCCTCCCTGGGACTCCAGGGCTGGAGAGCTGCCTGGCTTGAAAGGAGGAGGCAGGAGCAAGTCTGAGGACTGTCACTGCCCTCCATCAAGGTGGCCCAAATGGGAGCAGGTGACATTTTGACTTCTTTCTGTGGGATGTGCCGACTGGCTAAGGTCACCTCTGAGAGTGGGCCCTTGGGTCACCCCCATGTCCCTCCAGGGAGAATGAGCAGAACAGTAGCCGGGGGAGGATCTAAGGTTTTGGGAAGTGTCAACTCCCAGACAGATTCGAGGGGTCACCCCGCAGCCTGTGCGGGAATGAGAGGGGCCCGGGGTCTGCTCATCCCACCCTGCACACCCCGGTCGATGCTCTCAGACCGCCGGGGACGTAAGAGGACGAAGAGGGTGGCACTCACCATCTCAACATAGAATCGGGTGGCCATAGTGCCCGGCACAGTAGAGCGCACACAGTAGGAGCTTAATACACACTGCTCTCCCTTTCTGCCACCCCCCAACACAAAGGGGACACCCAAGGTCAGGGGCTCCTGAATGCCAAGTGCAGGAGAGCGCTCAGCCAGGGATCACCAAGCCAAGGGATTGCCAACCTGCCTGAGGCTGCAGGCCCTCGAAAACCCCAAATTCAATCACGTCAACTCCTTAGGTCAGAAGCAGGGGCAGGTGGCCCATAAGATCCCATGGGGGAAGGGCCCACAGGGATGTTCTCCCGTAACTAGGTTTACAGGAGTGGTTCTCAAAGTGGGGTCCCAGATCAGAACATCAGCATCCCCTGGGAACCGCTCGAGATGCAAATTCTTGGCCCCTACCAGACCTTCTGAATCAGAAACTTGGGGTGGGGCCCAGCAGAAGCCCTCCAGGGGACTCGGAGGGAGCTAAAGATTGAGAACCGCTGGTTTAAAGAAATTATATCTCAACATGGTAGAATCTCAAATCCATCTTGAATGAAAACCACTAGGATTATACCTATACCATACATTTTAAAAGCTTCTTGTTCTATTTTGATATGCAATATTTCAAATGTTACACGTGCCCATAAAAAAACCCCAAGATAGAAATGTATAAAGTATAAAATTAAAGTGTTCCCTCTCTCCCACTGCCCAGAGGGAAGCCCAGAGGTGCAGGTGTCCTTCCAGACCATTCTGGTGCTCACATGAGTGCAAGGACGGTTCACTTATAGCAAAGGATCACAGCACACACACTACTCCACAGTTTGCTTCTTCCAAGTCATGATATGTTAGCTCTGACATCAATTTTACGTGTTGGTGGCTATATAATATTCCATCCTGTGCTATTGTTATAATTTTTATAATATTCCCTGATAGATGGACATCTAGGTTGTTTGACTGTAATGACGATCACGCGTGGGGAGTTAAGAATTTCTCCATAATAGGATGGCCTTAGAGCAGTTTCTTTCTCTCTCTTTCTTTTTTGAGACAGGGTCTCACTCTGTTGCCCAGGCTAGAGAGCAGTGGCATCATCATAGCTCATTGCAACCTCCAACTCAAATCAATCCTCTTGGCTTAGCCTCCAAAGCAGCTGGGACTACAGGCATGTGCCACCATGGCTGGCTAATTTTCCTATGTTTAGTAGAGACAAGGGTCTAGTTCTTGCCCAGGCTGGCCTTAAACTCCTGAGCTCAAGCGATCCTCCTGCCTCAGCCTCTCAGAGTGCTAGGATTACAGGCGTGGGCCACCGTATCTGGCCCAGTTCCTTTTAATTCAGTTCATGGCCACCTCTCCTCTTATCACCCTTAAAATCTTGAACCTCAGAACCCCTCACCCCATTGTCCACTTTTTGTAGTAGAAAATCAAATGTCCCAGCAACTTATCTCCAGGCTTCCTGGTCTTTGCAACTGACCACACAGGCCAAGGGTGCTGGGGAGTGTCTGCGGAGCCAGTTGGACTGAAGGTTTCTCAACTGGACCTCGGCTGGACCTCAGCCCATGAACTTGGAAAGGATTCTAAAAGAACTGGGCAGCGTGTCTCTTTGCGCAGCTTCATCGCCACCCCTACGTGGGATTTCATGGGACTGAACAGGATGCCAACGGAGAGGTAAATCCCAGGGCCGCACAGACAGTTGGTGAAAACAGGGACTTAAACACACTTTTCCAGGCGACAACAGCCTTCAGGGACTTCCTCCTTCAGTCCCATCAACAAGGAAAGTCCTGAACACCTGAGGCAACACTCGAGTGGGAAGGGCCCTGGCAAGTCCAAAGGCGGTGGATAAACGGATCCGAAACTTCCAGAGAGCTGAAGGGTCTGGGGCCAGAGTGCCAAGGCCCCGGCTTGTCACGTGCAGGATCAGGCAAGGAGGGAAGAACTGCGGGAGTGTTACTCAGCTGTCAGAAATGTCAGCGGGAGGGAGCTGTGTGCAAGAGGCAATGAAAACGTTCGCTATGTCAAGTGGAACAAAGGACACAACTGTATCCGCCCGGAGACTGAAACCTAGAAAAAATTAAACCGGCGCACAGGATAAAGAGAGATAGAAAGGAACCCAGAAAAATGACAGTGCTGCCGGGTTTAGCGTGATGAGCTTACGGTTTTCCTTCCTTTTACATTTCTTTACTGCTGTTTGTTATTGTTGCAAAAACATAAACGGATGAACCCAAATGGCCATGGATGGACGAATGAATAAACAAACTGTGTGTACGCACACAGAGGAATAGTATCCGGCCGCACCAAGGAACAGAGCACTGGTACGTGCGACAAGGTGGATGAGCCTCAAAAACTTATGCCAAGTGCAAGAAGCCAGGTACAAGAGGTCACAGATCGAATGACTCCATTGCTACGAAACAGCCCGAAGAGAGACAGAAAGCAGATGGGGGCCGCCCGGGGCCAGGAAGGGAACAGGATGGGGAGTCACCGGGGTCCCTTGGGGATGATGACAATGTTTTGGGACTGGAGCCTGTTTTAGGGGTGATGAAAATATTTTGGGACAAGACAGAGGTGGCGTTTGCACAACATTGTCAATGTACTAAATGCCACTGGATTGTACTCTCAAAAGGTTAATGTTACCTGAGTAACATTAAGGTGAGTTTTACCTCAATAAATAAAAAATAAATGGATGAAACATGTCCCCTCCCTCCGAAATCCACAAGGATAGGAGGTGGGGGGGTTGCGGAGCAGAGAGAAGCAAGCGGCTTGGGGAGACCCGGCCGGCGGGGCCCGGCCTGTCAGCCAGGGTCACAGGCAAGGACACGGCTAACGATGTTCAGATGTGGGGGGTTCAGAGCCTTCGAGAGCAGAATTGCTGCAATTCAGATCTCCGCGCCCCTCCCCTCTCTTTTCTCCAAAGGAGAGAGCGCAGAGCTGTGGTTTGGCAGCCCCGGCTGCCTGGAGACAGCACCTGTAGATCGGGTTTCTCTGGAGGAATCCGGAACGTGTGCCTGCATCGCTGTGCCCGCGCCCAGCTGTGGCCTGGGGAGGGGCGACCGGCACTCGCTCCAGCCCTGCTCGGGGGAGGAGGACGAGGACGTGGGAGATCACCCCTCAAAATGCTCCCAACTCGGAACGGGGCGGGATGAGGAGGGAGGGACACACTTGAATTCCTAGGTCGCTGCGTCCTTGTCCTCGCAGAGCAGGCTGACATCCCAAGGCTGCTCCAAGTGGCAGAGGCTCTGCTCTCTGATACCAGGAAGTCATCCCAGCCACCCGGATCCCGCTCGCTCCCCTGCCGATGACGTCAGGGCCTGCTGCCGCTATGATGCCACACGACGGCGCGTCTGCCCCTGGCCAGGAGGACCCGGGCTCGTGCACAGTCGAACCGGACCTGTTGCCACACGAAAACCTCTTCTAAGGGGTTGGGTTTCTGCATCGCCGCGGGGATTACCACTCACGGACCTGGAGCAACCCAGGTGGCGCATGCCAGGTGCCACCGCTTCCCACAGATCCGTTTCTGGCCAGCCTCGCTCACGTGACACGTGGAAAGTTGGCCGGCAGGGCCGTGCTCAGGCCTGAGCTCCAACTCCTTGCTCACCCATCCCGCCAGAACCTGCTACGCCCCTAGGACGGGCTACATGGCCTCTCAACACCGTCCTTCGTTTCTTAGTCCCCGAGTGCCCCAACAAGGTTGACAGTTCAAAAACGTAGGCTACACAGGGTCAGTGTCCAGTCTAGGGGAATAGGGTTCCCACCAAACTGCCAGCAAACATCATCCCTAAGCGGAAAGCGGCCAGAGCTAACAAAACAGACGAGATGTCGCCGGCAGAAGTGACCCACCCCAGGAGACGGTCTGCAAACGCTTAGCTGCAAACGAACACGCGGAAAACACCCAATCCAAATGACGTGCCTCAGGGGTGGAACTGACTTCAAAACTACTTATCAGGCACCTACTACATACACAGAACAGGTGGAACTTGCTGCCCACATGGAGCTTACAGTTTAGTGGGGGCAGACAGAAAGCACACAATCATTGGAACAAATGCCGCAAGCCGCAAGGAGAGGGGCCTCCATCTGTTGTGCTCACTGTGGTGGCCGTAATGCCCAGAACAGTGCTGGTACATAGCAGGTGCCCAATAAACAAGTGATGAATCAATGAATGTCTAATATCAATGTCAAAGGAAAATGAATGAGAGTAGTGAGGACGGAGCAAGTGACAGGGGCGGGGGGGGGGGGGGGTTGGCTGCCCTGATACAGCAGTGTGTGGACGCAGGTGGGACTGCAGCAGAGAGGCCATGTGGCAGGAGGGAGGGGCCATGGGAGAAGACAGGTGGGTGACAGGCAGAGGGCAGGGCACGCCAGGCCCAGTGGGCACGTAGGACTTTGGGTTTTGTGTTCAGCGTGAGCAGAAGCCACGGAGGGCTGTTGGCAGGCGGAGGACGCAGCCTGGGTTCCTGTCTACAGACTCTCCCCGGCTGCTGTGCTGGGAAGGGCTGTGGCAGCCCGAGGGGAAGCAAGAGACCAGCCAGGGAGGTGCGAGGATGCAGCCCGGACTGGGGGAGGCAGAAGCAGCAGGACCCGGAACATAGCCGGAACTGGCTGTCGCCCAATCGGTGAGGTCGCCACTGGCCTAAGGAAAGTGCTGCTTCGGCAAGGTGTGGTGAGCAGGACTTGGTAAGGATCCCGGAAGACGGCGGCCATGGACGCAAGGCCTCCAGCTCTTGTTAGGTGTACCCTCGTGGTGGCAACAGAGACACTGGGCTTGAGGCACGAGTCATTATCGCCACTTGGCTTCCCCGAGCTCTGGTTCTGCACCCGCCATTTGCCACCTTCAGAGGTGAACACAAATCTCTAGCACACCTGACTCTTCTAGTCCTTGCCGTATAGGAACAGATTTCCTCAGGTTTTTACATCAGTCTCTTGTGAGTTTGGTAGATACCTCTAAACCACATCAACACTGAATACACTGGGGAAAAAACATCCAGTTTCTGAACCCACAAAGTGTGGGTGGGCCAGAATGACTCCAAGGACCCAGACTACCTGTTTGGGATCCTCATGTGAGTAGCCCCGCTGCCTCTATCCAAGACTTCTTAGAACTGAAACAGGGTCAATGAAGGGAGACCCATTTACCAAGTACCTACAAAGGTGGAAAAGACACGTGCAGTCTGGAGTTGGGCTGCCTGGGCTTAAACTTCAGCTCTACAAGCTGGGTGACCTTGAGCAAGTTTCCTAACCTCTCTGAGCCTCACAGTTCCTCACCCATTGAAATGCCAGTGATGGTCGTTCAGCCTCACTGGTGCACTTTAGGGGTTAAACGAGGATCCCAAGGAAAGGTTACCACTTAACAAACAGCCCTCACTGGTGACATATTTGCAGTTTAGTGGTGTGAGGGGAAAGAAGGAAGGAAAGAGGGAGGGAAGGAGGGTTGGTTTTGTGAGAAGCGGGGTATCTGGTTGTCCCCCAGTGGTGGAATGTGGCCGTGCAAATCCTGAAACCCACTTCCGACCCCAAAGTCGGCAATCTCAGCCGAGCACATCTGCTCCAGGGAACCCGTCACCCAGTGCTGCGGCCACCTCTCAAGCTCATTGATGGCAACAGAGAGGCCCTTTTCCGGAAGCCCTCAGGTGCTGCTGAAGCCAAGGCTGCCCACGCCTGGCAGTGGCTTGGCCTGTCTCTTTCAACTGTGCCTTGGTGCCTCCCCGAGCAGTGTGCCCCTGGGGAGGGGTGGCAGCTGTGGAGCGGGGGTGGGGGGGTCTGCAGCGTCCTGGTGGGGAGGGGTGGGTGTGGCCCCCGTCTGCTCTCTGGGGCCAGGTGGTGGGACCTGGGCATGTGGGAAGTTTCTCAGGAAAGCAACTTGGATCTGGGGTGACTCTGTTCCCTTTGTCACGTTATGAGAACACAAAAGGAAAAAAGGGGAAGTGAAGAAAAGGGAAATTGGCTCAATATCCATTCAATGGCTGGTCCGGGATGGCAATCAGCCGAGAGAGGAAGGAACAGGAACGAGGGCACTTGCCTGTCCCGGCAAAGTCAGCCGACGCTGGAAATGTGCGCTAGACCCTGCGCCCCTGCACCCCTGCGCCCCCGCCCCCCCGGTACAAGAGGACTGCACACGTGCACTCGGCGTGTTCGTCGTGGGCAGGCGCTCTGCGGTGTCGCACGGGCCGCGTTTGGAGCGGTGTTTCCTCCCCACGCCCGACTGTCCGTGAAACGAAAACAACGGCATGTCACCTGCGCAGCGGGAGGGCGAGCAGAGGACGGACGGGTCCCACGCCCCTCGTGGCGAGCAAGGCCTGCCACATCCCAGCGCGGGCGGCTCAGACCACAGACCCGGGAGTGGGGACCCTCCCGCCCCCACGTGCTGCCGCTGCCCGCCAGGCGGCCGGTTTCCACAGCTGGCGCGGCCCGCAGGCCCTCGCCGCCGAACACGCTGAGTGTTTCTAAGGCTGTCCCAAGTTTCCGTTCCCATATCAGAAGTGCCTCTTTTCTGCTGAGGCAGCAAGACCTGCCAACAAAACAAGCCGCTGGGACCCACGTTTCTGTAACACAACGCCTTGCCTGAGACGCACAACAATGAATCACGGAGGTTTAATAGTATCGGCAGCTGGGCTGGTGGCAGGAATCCGTGTGAAAGCCGGACTGCGGAGCTCAGGCCGTCCCCGTACACCAGTGGCCCCGGTCCCCCCCCACCTCTCCTGATTGACGGCAACCCCGCTCCAGGCCCCCAAATGGAAAACCAGACAGCACGGAGGACTGCACGTCTGTCTCCTTCCTCGAGAACAGGCCCTGTAGGGGCGAGGGAGCAGTTCGCCCTGCGTGCCCGCACCCGGGACAGCCAGGGCAGCCTGCTCGCACGTGCAGCACCTGGGGGCCCGTTGGAAATGCAGTCTCAGGCCCCACCCGGCCTGCTGCCTGCGATGGCACTGGCACCAGATCCCCAGGCGACCTGAGCGCCCAAGTGGGAGGGGGATGCAGGGGGTCCCCCGAGGCGGGAGGCTTGGAGGAAGAACATGTTGGAAAGAAGGAAGACTGGGGGGGGAGGCGGGGGGGCCCTTCCATCTCTCTCCGGGAGGCCAGTCCCGAACCACAACTGACTTCAACCAACCAGATGTAGAGGCCACTGGTGTAACAGAAGTAGTGGCAGTGTCCTCTGTCATAGGACAGGCTGCTGTCCTGCTGCCAGACCCTCAGGAGGTGGGCAGTGGGGCACATGAGCCAGCTGTCAGTTCCCTTGCAGGCCTGCCAGAAGCCCAAGGACCTTCGGGGTCTGGGAAGACAAAGGACACGCCCCTCCTCTTCCAAGGCCCCTCCTCTGCTCACAGCTCCTCACGGGCTCCGCACCCTCCACCCGCCACCCTCCACCCGTCACCCTCCACGCCCCGGCGACCCCTCCTGGCTTCCTGACTTCTCCGAGTATCCCTTAGACACGGTTGCCACGCCGGCAGGGCCTACGAGCCACCACACCTGTTACAATGACGCTGTTTACACTTCAAACAACCCCCTGACAGGAAGCCTGTCTGTCCAGGCCCCCTCCGCCATGAAGCCCTCCCTGGTTGGTCTCCTTGGCTGTGGCCATCTCAGGACACATCTCCTTCTGCTCCACGCCGCCCCCCACAGTCACCTTGGGACCCTGGGTCCTGCTGCAACTTGGAGCAGCGCCACTCACGGCAGAGTCCTGGCTGCAGTCCATCCCCTGCCCGAGACCCACCCACACGTGGCCGGTCAGCCAGTGTCCTCACGGTCTCCCCGACACCTACCAGGATCTGGAGTTCTGGAATGTTCCAGGCGAGTGCCTGGGGAGAGAGCCAGGAGAAGAGCCCCTCGGGTCCTCACCACGGGGGGAGAATTGCGGGAGAGTGAGGGCTGCAGCCCGGCGCCCCGCAGTGGTGCCTTCCCCGCCAGGTCCCCCAGGCCTGCCTTGCCCGGGCGGGCTTGGCCTTGGCCCGCGCGAGCTCCGCCGTCACCAAGGGGAAGCGGCCCTTGGTTACCACCGGCCGGGAGAACACAGAAGGCAAAACAAACACTGGAGGCCGCTCCCGGGTCCGGACTCGCTCCCCACGGCTGGAAACAATTACAAGGTGATCAGCCGGGTTTTTAAAGCCCTCCAGAGTGGAGGCTGTGGGCCCAAGGGTAGACCCCGTCCCTGACTCGTCCCCTTCCTGCTGCTGCACCCTCCCCGAGACCTGCAGACCCTCCTTCGTCCCGTGCAGGGAAGCAGAGCCAAGCAAGGCGGGAACCCAGGGGAACCGAGGCAGAGGCACCATCCACGTCTCAGAGCCATGAAGTCAAGTTTTCAAAATTACAAAGGGGCCAGGCTGGCAGGTGCAGAGGTGACACCCACCCCAGCGGGGCCCATGGGGGCAGACACGACGACAGCTCTGTTCCCTGTTCCCTTAGCCCCTTCCCAGACCCTCCTCCAGCTGTGACCAACTCTCTGGTCCCCCAGCGACTTGTCCTGAAAGGAAAAGAAACTCACCAACTAGGGGGAGAACCTCCTCCTCCCAGGCTCTGGCCTGGGCTGGCAGGAGAGAGGCCTGGTCAGCACCTGGCCCTGCCACCCACCCCCCGTGCTGTCCTGAGGGGCATGGCGTGGGCACTGACCCCCAACTACCTCCTGTCACAGCACACCTGGAACCCCCAGAGAGTCACACACCTCCTCCCCAGGGACAGGGTCTGCCCGTGCAGGGGTGCCCCACAGAGAGCTCCCGGTACCTGGGCTGTGTCCCAGGTCCCCACAAGCAGACGCTGGGGGCAAGCCTGAGTGGAATGGGGGTAGGAAAGAGCTGAGTGACAACCCCCCACCCCACCCCCACTCCAGGTCTGTCCCTGGCAGGGAGAGGTGTTGCCCCACCCCCCACCTGAGCCCTCCTGTCTTCCAGGCACGGATTCAAGCCACTCAAGCCACAGGGGCTCTTCCCTGCACCCAACTGGGAAGGCGGGAGCATCCCTACCCACCCCTCCGCTACACGCAGAAGGAGCCCCCGGGACACATGTCACCTCTTAACTTAGCCCTGCCCCCAAAGGCACACTTGGGCCAGTTTTTCCCAGCCTCACTGGAGCCCTGCTGGTCTGGGCTAGAGGAGCCTGGCCCGGCTTCACCCACCTCCCAGGAGAGACACAGAGACAGAGAGATGGGAAAGGAGGCGAATGAATGGGAGGCAGGTTGGGGGGCCTGTCCCTACCAGCGGCTCTGCAGCCTGAACAGCTGTCAGCTCAGGGCCCAGGTGGCCAGAGTGTCACCATCAGGAGAGCAGCCTTTGGCTCTGAGTGGGAGCCACCCCACAGAGCTGCAGAGCTGGGGCCCTTCCCCAGCAAGGCCAGGGGCCCAGTGCTCATAAGCAGATGGGAGAAGAGCTGGCAGAGGGTTGGGGTGCAAGGCCAGGGCCGGGGTGATCTTGGGGCACAGCTCCCCATCCCCTCGAAGAGGGTTTCCTGTTCCCAAACCAGGGAGCTCTTAGAGTCAAAACGAGTTAACCGGCTCACTGACCAGGCAGGCTGGTTGCTGGCCAGGTGCAAGGGGCCTGCTGTGGGCCATGCTTCCCAGGGTGAGGGAGGCAGCATTGGTGCCACAGTGGCAGTGGCAGCTCCACTAGGCACAGGCCAGGGGGCCACTCGTCCTCCTGGGAGGTGGGGTGCAGGGCGAGGTCCACCCAGAGAGGTCCCCTTTGGAGGCAGAGGACCTCACTTCCCACCCTCCGGCCTTGGCTGCAGTCCTTGCTTGTCTTAGAGGTACTTTGGGGCCCACGCCTCCCCCCAACCCAGTCCTGGGGACAGGGGAAGGCCAAGGTGCTGGAGTCAATACTGTGGGTTACGGTCTCAGATCTCAACCTTGATATGCTGAGAACGGAACATTTCTAGGACAACCAGACAGAAACTACCAGAAAGCCTCCCGCCCCACATTTGGCCCCCTGGCCATCTCTTCCCATGCCAGGACAAGCAGAACTGATGGAGAAGTTTGCTAGAAAGACAGGAGCATCCAAGGCCATAGTGCTGGAGAGAGCTAGAGACACGGTCTGCAGCCAGATGTCCAGCACCTCGAATGCCACAACAGGGAGTCAGGACCTGGCGCTGGGGAGCAGCCCCCCGGTGGGGACCGGCTAGCACCAGATGGGGAGGCGGCAGATCGGAAAGTTTCCTCCACAAGTTCAGCCCTGGGTTTCCCAACAGGAACCAGAAAGAACTAGAGATGGAGATGGAGAGCTCACATCGTGGTCTGTGCACGGAGCACTGGCAGCTTCGCCACCTAATGACAGGAGCAGTGAGAGGCAGGGGTTCCATGAACACAGCAACTGGTGCCTTTTTATTGTCCCCAAGTGAGGGACCTGCTGGAGGCAGCCCCGAGTCGCATCCTCACTAACCCAGCACTGGGGGCGGTGGCCTCCTGCTCCTGCCCGAGACACGTCCCTGAGTGCCAGGGCCGATTATCCTCCGCTCCTCTGTCTCTTGCTTTGGGGGAGGTCGGCAAAGGACCAGGAAGGAAGGATTGGAAATGTTCTTTTAGGTATACAGAAAATTTGAAATGAGCTAACGGCCCAAGAAGTGACACTTCAAACTAACAGCGTGAGGCAGCATTGCTCATTTTTCACCTGCAGAAGCGAGCAGAACAATACATGCTCACTCTGGAAGGCTGCAGAGAGAATCAGAGGGGACAATGAACACACACGCAGAGTCCAACAGCCCCCAGAATGTCACAGATCCCCGAGCAATGCTGGGTGCTTACCGGGCTCTCACGATACGTGGGGCACCTCTGAACACATCAGACGTGGCCCGAGTTAACGCGTTAGGTAGTGGCTGTCATTATTACTGTTCACATGACATCAAGCGGTCAAATCTTAACATCACCTTCCAGCCATTGACTAAAGCAGCACAATGTTCTTTGAGACAGTCTCGCTCTGTTGCCCAGGCTAGAGTGAGTGCCGTGGCGTCAGTCTAGCTCACAGCAACCTCAAACTCCCGGGCTCAAGCAATCCTGCTGCCTCAGCCTCCCGAGTAGCTGGGACTACGGATGTGCGCCACCATGCCCGGCTAATTTTTTTCTATTTTTAGTAGAGACGGGGTCTCGCTCTTGCTCAGGCTGGTTTTGAACTCCTGACCTCAAATGATCCTCCTGCCTCGGCCTCCCAGAGTGCTAGGATGACAGGTGTGAGCCACCATGCCTTAACTGTACTCTTAAAAATGGTAAATGGTATGCCATGTATATTTGCCACGATAAAAGATACTTTGTTTTATATGAAAATAAAGGAAGAAAAACCTGAGGTATAGAAAATTAAGTGATGAAAGACGAGTCTCTCTAGGCCGATGCTACCGGGACAAATGCTAAGAAACGCTAGGAGCAGCAGCGGGGCCTCCCTGCCCATGGCCTCTCGGCCTCATTAAGCCACCAGCAAGGCCGTCTGCCCTTGATTGGGCTGCAGCGGCAGATCTGCCTAGCAGAGGATAATGTCGCCGTTTGTTTGGCTAACGGGCTCTGTGGGCCTCCTGGCCACCCTCCTTTCTTCTCTGATGGACTAGGAATGAGGGCCGCGGTCCTCCCGGGCTGCTCCCGGGCCGGCAGTGCGGTGCGCACGCTGCGGGGGGGTTCACGGGGCTGACAGGGAGACAGCACCGGCAGGAAATTGAAGTGGACTTGAAAAGGAAGATAAATGCGGAAAAGACCAAGCCCCAAACGGCTAAGACGCTGGGACAGGTTGCTGTCCAGGAAATGACTCATGTCTCTGCTGGTCCCTCGGGTCTGCTGGGAGCAGACACTGAATGGGGTAGACCGAGGTTCTCACCGAGGAAGGTGCTTTCTGGGGTTCTGGCCCTTTCCGCCGTGGACCGTGAACCCCGGGAGGCCGGCTGCTGGGAGGCCGGCTGCTGGACACCCGGGAATCGCTGGTGCCTGGCACGGCCCACACTTGCTGGTGAAGGGCGCTGACACTAAGTCTGAGTCACAGAGCCCAGGTTGGGGCCCCGGGGGCGTCAATACAGCCCGAGGCTGGTGCCCTCTCCTGCCGCTGCCACCACACTTCCTGTGGCCTTTCTGTCACCCTCCACGCACTCCGGCTGCGGAGCCAGCAGCAGGCTAACTTCAGGCTCCAGCCCCCTGGAGGGAAACTGCTCTTCCAAGGTCATGGCCTCCTAATCGATACATTGACCAGGCCTAAAAAAGCATCCTCTCTGCCTCTCAACTGCGTCTGAAAACACCCACCGTGCCCTTGACTTGGAAGGCTCCTTAGTCTCCGCGACAGCGTACTACTCACTCTCCAAGGCTCCGTCCCACCCCCTTTGCCCCTTCTTCTCCCTGCCCCTCACGCACATGTGTTTTCCGGGGTCCCACCCTCCACACGGCCCCATCCTGGGCTCCCCTGCTCTCATGGCTCCAGGAAGTGTCTCCTCTTGAACTTGACCTGTCTACCAAACAGCATCTCCCTAGCAGCGACCCTGGCCCCCACTCACCCCTCCCCTACACCACATAGACTCAAATGGGTCCCCTCCCCACCTTCACTTCTGCCGACTTCAGTCCTCAACTTCCAGCTCACCCAGATCCAAACCTCTCATCTCCCCGATTCCTCTTCTTGGCTCCCACGTTAGTGCCAAATGCTGTAAATTCCCACACCTCCCCCATGATTGCTCCAAGCCTCCTTCACTCTTACTGCTCAAGTCATTGTCACTTGCAAGGCTACTGCCAGAGTCTCCAAATCGTTTTCCCTCTCTGACCCCAGCCCACTCAAACCAGTCTTCCTAAAACACTCTCATTGAGATTTTTCTTTGTAATCTTGAAAATCTGTAACTCAAACATGTACAAAAGATGTTCATCATCTCAACACTTAAAAAAATGAACAACCGTCAACAGTCTGTCACATTACTTTTTGATCCCTTTATTGCACAATGGTCAAACGGCCAGAGGATATGAACAGACAATTCAGAGAAAAAGTAAATGCAAACAGCAAATAAACTTGCACGAAAAGATGCCCAGCCCCCCAAGTAGACAGAAGGACGTAAAATTAAAGGAATAATGACGCTTCACTTTGCACCCCCTGGATTTCTGCAGCTGGTACGGAGATGGCGCCTCCTGCTGGGGGAGGGGAGGAGTGAGCGCCCATGAGAGAGTGGCCCAGCAATTCCGCTCCTGGCACTTAAACTAGTAAGACCCAGCCCCGGCACACAGAAGGACATCCCTAAGAGGGTGTTTATCACAGAGCTGTGGCCATTTTTGCAACTCCAGATGAAGTGTGTCGTCACTGGTAGAAGGCCACCCAGGTGGACAGCTCTAATATGCCTACACCATAAACCACCAGCCAGCAAGGAAAAGACAAGGCAGAACCACATTGGTGGCCTGGACACGCTTCTAGGCCTTGAGTGGGCAGAGCAGGGCAGAATAAGACAAGCCCATTTTAATAAACTAATGGTATCTCCAAAGATACATACACACATGCCTGGGCAGGCAGGGAGGTGCGGGATTATTTTGGGTGTATTGTTCTTCAAGAAAAGGTTTATGCTTTTTAAAAAAGTCTGTAACAAAACAAATGAGAGAAATTACAAGTGTTGGCAAGGAGGTGGCAAAACTGGAACCCTGGTGCCTTATTAGCGGAAATGCAAAATGGAGTAGCCACTGTGGAAAACAGCATGGTGGTTCCTAAAATAATTTGAGCTAGAATTATCACAATCCTGCAGTGTATTTAACACTACTGAGATGCACGTTTACAATGGTCGATGGTGAGTTTCTCTCTAGCACTAACCTTTGAAATGCCACAGTGTTTTTAGAAAGCGTGAAAGAACACGCTCCAGGTTAACATCGTTTGGGATGGAGAGAGAGAGAAGGAGGAGGGAGATGGCGGCAAACACAAAACACTCCCCGCCAATGTGCCCGAGTAACGTTAGGAATATGCTAACGTGCTTCCCTGGGGTGGGAGGAGTCAGGCGGTTTGTGCTCCATGTTCACACAACACGCATCATTCAGATGCTTCACAACGAGCACGCACCTAGCAATTATTTAAGCTACTGATGTGCAACAAACTCCTATGAGAGGTGACACCTTGTGTACCCAGAACGGTGGTAGGACACCCACGCAAAAGGTCAGGTGTCC
>VSMD01037046.1:0-17134 GCA_008750895.1 Mirza zaza
GAGTTGATTTTTGTGAGAGGTGAAAGGTGTGGGTCCTGCTTTAGCCTTCTACAGGTGGCTATCCAGTTTTCCCAGCACCATTTATTGAAAAGGGATTCTTTTCCCCAGCATATGTTTTTGTCTGCTTTGTCAAAGATTAGATGGCTATATGAGGATGGTTTTATACCAGGATTCTCAGATCTGTTCCACTGGTCAATATTCCTATTTTTGTGCCAATACCAGATTGTTTTAATTACTACAGCTTTGTAGTATAGTTTGATATCTGGCATATTAATACCTCCCATTTTGTTTTTGTTGCCTAGAATTGCTCTTGATATTCGGGGTCTTCTTTGGTTCCATACAAAGCGTAAAATTATTTTTTCTATATCTGTGAAGAATGCTGATGGGATTTTAATAGGTATTGCATTGAATCTGTAGATCAGTTTGGGTAGTATAGACATTTTAATGATGTTAAGTCTGCCGATCCACGAGCATGGAATGGATTTCCATCTGTTTACATCCTCTGCTATTTCCTTTCTCAGTGTTTCATAGTTCTCCCTGTAGAGGTCTTTTACCATATTTCACTTTTAATGGAGGTATAGGGCAGTGAGAATAATGTTTTTGAATAATAGACAAATAAGAAGTAACAGGAGAATGAGCTTTGGAATGTTAATAAAAGAAACTATGCTGCTTTCAAATTAAAAATGGTTATTGCATTTTTATTTCTCCTGGGGACTTAGGTAGGATAGATAGTTGTCAATGTGGCCCCGTGTTCAACCCAATGGCCATTGCAGCACAGGAGGAAATGAATGCTAGGACTGGGAGAAGTGAGAATCACTTTCCATGTAGTGTGTAAATTTCCTGACGTTTCTAATAAATATGTCAATCAGCTACTTTGATTGTTCCTTAGTGTCAAGTATGTTAACATCATCAGAAGGGGTTAGGATGAATCATAAATGATTCAGCTTTTGCTTAAACTAGCCACAGTCAAATTAAATTGTACTTTTTATAACCAATATCTAGATGTTTTTAATTATTTGGCTATAATAAATTTGGGATTTCCTAAAATGAGATTATGACTGCTGACACCCCTTTTGAGAAAATCCTTTATTATGGCATCTCACAATGGTTTTGAAAAAAGCAAACTGGAGATGTGAATAACTGGTAATTTTTACTTCTATGAGGTACTAATTACACTAAAAATTTAAAGGAGTGTTGAATAGTTAGATTCGTGTACTTGTGAGTGTAGACTGGGCTGGAAGGGGCAGAGAGAGAATGAGAATACCCTCCTTCATGAGCTGGCACTTTGGTCCAAGAGACTTATTTATAACAAATGAGAAAAAGGCCAGATATTCAGGTGCCCCTTAGAATACAATTAGAATAGAATTGGTGCCCAAACCCTTTTATTTTTTTATTAATTTAACAAATATTTATTAAGTACTTACTGCACAGTAAACAGTAAACAAAGCAGTGTGTCTCTCCCTTGAACTTATAATCTATTGATAAAAGTAAATAACAAAGATCTAAAAAAAATGTATAGGGAAGCAATATGTGGGCAGAGATATATGATTGAAGGGTGAGAGCCAGGCATAGAAGGCACTGTGTAAGCAGGCAGAGAAAGTACTGCAGATAAAGGCCCTGAGAGGGGACTATATTTAGCATTTCAAAAACTACAGGTAGTCAGGATGCTTAAATAGAGCAGACAGAATTATTAGAGACCTAGCTAGGCCCAGGTCATGTATTTCAGGCTCTTTGGACCATGGTAAGGACTTTGACGCAAACAAATCAATAGAACACCAATACTAAAGTGTGTCCTTTCCCAAATGTATATATTTAAGCCCAAATCCCCAGTGTGACTATCTGGAGATAGGGACTATAAGGAGGTAATCAGGGTTAAATGAGTTCATAAATACGGATATTAATCTGGTAGGATTCATGGCCTTATAAGAAGAGTTCCTCTCTCTCTCTCTCTCTCTCTCTCTCTCTCTCTCTCTCCATCCTTCCCTCATCACACATATGTGTACCATAAAAAGGCCATGTGAAGACATGGCAAGAAGGCAGCACATCTGTAAGCCAGGAAGGGAGCCCTCACGAAGACCAGATTTGACTGGCACCTTAATCTTTGGACTTTGCAGTCTTCAGAATTTTGAGAGAATGAAATTCTGTTGCTTAAGTCACACAGTCTGTGGTCATCCTAAGAAGTCTGAATACAATTCACTCTTTCCAAATGCTATGAGTAAGTTTCTAGGCAAGGAATAGTAAACCTTTTTAAATTATATTGAAACATAGAAGTGAGATGCCCTAACTATACCACACCATACATTCAGATTTCCAACATTACTTTTACTTTTTTTATCCTTGGGGTGACTTTTTACCTAGTGCTCTTTGCCCCATTTTTAAAGAGAGTAGATACAGTACATTGAGTTTAGTTTTAATGTTCTCTTTAAAATGCTAATAATTATGGGTCAATTATTGCAGTAGCTTTCTTGTTAGAGTTATCTCCTTTGAGTTGCTCTAAATTGTAAGTGATATAAAATCACAGAGCTTGCTTGATTATCTCCCTGGTCCACTGCTCATGCTGTCTTTGCAGGACTTGTCCTTTAGAATACTTCCCAGACATATGCATGTGGTTGTTTATGTTAAAGCCACCTGTATGTAGTTTGCTTTTGTCCTCTTTGACAACACATTGCCCTCATTGTGACTACAGAATCTTGTGTTTTCTGTTTTTAAACCTTATATTGTAAGATTGTGCTTGGAAGTGTTCCCAGAGATTAGCATGATGTTCTTGTCAGAATGTTTGGAGATGCATTTGCCAGCTCTGTGCATGTGAAATATCCATAAGGTCTTATAAAATAAATACTTTGATCTGAACATCACTCATTCATTGGTAAGATATAAAGTCAGCTGAATTAATGTGAAGGATGTATAAACAGGTGACTGAAACCACTTCTTAAGTAAAAATATATGATTCTCTTAATTATCTGTCATTAGAAATTTGTCATTCCTTTAATTTTAATAAGTGCATAATTTTTGATATTCTAAAAAATTATAACTACTTTCTATTGTCTCCTTGCACTTATTTCTAACTTTGGGATCATGTGATGGGCATTTGCTGTCTTTCTTTGTCACCTATATCTGTTTAAACCCCTAGCCATTTGGGTCTTAGGAACCACTCCAGTGAACTACATTCAAAGTCATATTGCCAGTAAATCACTGGATTACTAGGGGAAATATTGGGTGGTGCCACCCCATGAGCATGGTCTCATTTCACACTTTATTTGCTGTGAAATGAGTTTCTTTATCAAAGAAATGCCGTCTGGAATACCATAATGCTAGATAAGGCATTATATAAGACATCAGAAGGAAATTTTGTTAGAAGCATTATGTGTATGGAAAGCACACTCTTATCCAAAGTATCTATTCCAGAAAGAACAAAATGCTGCCTTTTATATGATGGAAGCAATTCAATATAATCAACTTGCCACCATGTGGTGGGCAAATCACTCCAAAGAATGATGTCTTATGAGTTACTGTATGTGTTGCTCTGTGCTGCTGGCAGATTGGTTGCTCAGCAATGGCCACACCCAGGTCAGCATTGGTGAGTGGAAGCCTCATTGCTGAGTCCATGGATAACATCCATCCTTGCCATGTTGGCCACTTTGATCATGATCCCTTTGAGCAATGACAGATTGAGATGACTGGGGAAAAAAAGCTGAAGCTTATCCACATAATGGGTCATCCTATCCTCTAGATAATTAAAATCCTCCTCTGCTGCCACTCACTTTTTGGTGAGAATTCACATGAGACAAAAATCTTTTCTTTTCTAGTCTTTTTTTTTTTTTTGGCTATTCAGAAAGGTTTATCAACATACTTCTTCCCCAGACCTCCCTTTAACCAATTTTCTAATCATATTCCTTCCAAATCCTTGAAAATGCAGCCAAACAATTGGCTACAGCTTATGAATTGACATAGACTTGTACCTCTGGACATTTCTCCTTCTAAACAAAATAAACCAGGTGCTTTGCCCAAAGTTCTATGCAGTAGGAAAATTTCCCTCAACACTATCTTTCAGGGAAGTCCCAGAAAAGGGTTGTAGTTCTTCAGCTGCCCACTTCCAGGTGGTACCTGCATATCATGCAGAGCTATCTGTAAAGGAAGCTCAAGGTTTCTCTTCCTAAGTCAGCTGGTTTTAGGGAGCTCCCAGTTCAGCCAGAGGTACACACTAGAAGGGAGAGAATAATGCAGTAGCAGTAGGAGCCATGAGCCCATTACTCATGTAGCTTACTTGTGCCTTTAGGGCCTGCTAGAGCCCAACATTGTATATACTACTTCCATTTGAAGAAAGAATGCTGCCGTGCACACCCAAATTTATAGCAGGCTATATATTTCAGGTTACATGGTAACTTGATGCCCAGCAAATGAGTGTTAAGTCTGTACTGAGGCCCAGTAGCAAATAAAAGTTTTTACTCAAAAGGAGATTTAGTTACCTGCAAAAGATGCCAGAAATCTGCTCCAAAATTCCTAAGGATTTGAACTATTATGTGCCTATAGGAGCCTGTAGAAGGCTCCAGAGAGTACTCTCTTTACCAATGACACTTAAAGACCCCTTGGGACTTCTGGATCTTTTGGCCTAAGTGTCAGAGCAGCTTGCATAGTAGCCTAGACCTATTGTAGAGCCTTCTCCTATTCTGGGCTCCACGCATAATTCATAGCTTTTTGATCACTTGATAAAAGTGCCCAAGAAACCAACTCAAATGAGGAACATATTGTTTCTAAAATCCAAAGAGGCCCACTAGGTATTGTACCTTTTTCGTTGATGGCAGTGGTGTTGTAGAAGAGATCAGATGCAAAAATTTATCCTTTACCTTAAAAGCACTATATCACCATTCCCCATACAAGTAGACTTAGAGAAATTTTGCTGAAGTAGGAGACCTCTGAATTTTTGAATTTTAATTCTCATTATCTGATATGCAAATGTCATACCAAGAAGTCTAGAGTAATAGCTATTTCTTGCTCACTAGGTGCAATCAGCATAATGTCATGCATGTAATAGACCAGTATGATGTCTTGTATAAGGTAAAAAATATCAAGTTGCCTAAAGACTAAATTATGATGTAGTGCTGGAGAGTTGATATATCCTTGAGGAAGGACAGTGAAGATGTGTTGCTTGCCTTGCCAGCTGAAAGCACACTGCTTCTGGTGATCTTCATTAGCAAATATTGAGGGGGAAAAAAGCATTTGCCATATTAATAGCTGCATACCTGGTACCAAGGGATGTGTTAATTTGCTTAAACAATAAAACCACATCTGGGACAGTAGCTGCAATTGGCATCAATATCTAGTTAAGTTCTTGATTTTCCACTGTAATTCTCCAAGTTCCATCTGTTTTCTAGACAGCCAAATAGATAAGTTGAATGAGGATAAAGTGAGAATCATCATCCTTCCATCTTTCAAGCCTTTGATGGTGACATTAATTTCTGCAATTCCTCCAGGTGAGGTAGGTCTAGAGGCTCCCACTTGGCCTTTTCTACCACAATAGCTCTTACTTCACAGAATAAGAAAACAATGCAGAGATTTTGCCATTAGGTCTATGTCAATTATACATACTGTAACTGTGTCAATAACCACAGGATAGGCTTGGAAATCAGTTGGACCCACTGTGAGACAGAAAACTGTAAAACTGCACTGATCATCTGACCTCCCTAAGGCTTTATACTGACTGGTAGACCACATTGATGTCTTAGGTCTCTGGGAAATAGTGTCAGGTCAGAGCTAGTACCCAGTAATTCTCCAAAACACTTGACAATTTTCTTTTTAAAAATGCAGGTTAACTCTTGTAAAAGGCTGTAGGTCCCTTTGGGGAATGTTGGGAGGATGATTATTTGTATAAATTTTGACAGTGAAGTACTGTCCTTCCTTAAGCAAATCTAGCCTCTTCTTCATTCAGGAGGTTCTGATTCTGTAAACTGAATCCAATCTAACAATTTATTAAGAGTCCATGGTTCTCTGTTTTGGTGATTCAAGTTAGAATTATGTTTACTTGACCTAAAAGTTTCTGCTTATAATATCAACTAAAATTTATTAGATTTTCAATCTATTTTTCTTCTAAAGAAATCAATTGGCCAATGCCTTAGCTCTCTGTAAGTTAGACCATTATGATTATCATTTTGACCTGCATTTTTATTCATTAAGGTAACCATACTACCTTGTTCTTGGCAATTAAATGTTATCACTTAGCTTCTGTCACCCTGGGATCCAAAATTATCCCCATTTCATTTAACAATACCATTTCAGTGGCAATATTTGTCACCTACAGAAAAGAACAGCCACAAAGCTCTTCAGTGATAGGGCTCTTCTCTCAAATTCATTTCTCAGGGTTATGGTGAAACCCACCTTTCCAGGGTAGGTAACCAGGTTTTACATAATAAATCTACTGTAACATTCACAGCTCTCTCAGACTTCCAATGCCTTCTACAGCATACCAAGGCTGATCTAGCATTTCAACTTGGGTCCATAGGGCTTCACCTAACCAATCAAACTATTAGATACCTTATAACCCCTGAATCTACAACACTGAATCTAGATTCTCTACCTAGTGGTCCTCTATCAGTAATTTCATCTCGCTCCAACTATGTTTCCTCCACTGTTATCTGTTACCATTATATCAATTCCCACACATATTCTCCAGATTCCTGTCTGTATACATTGGAGAAATCTTGTAGGACCTTTGGTCTACAATTCATCCCCCTATGGCTGACACTTTGGCCTCAGCCTTTTGGGCCTGCTGGAGTCTAATTATAAGTCTAGAAGAAATGAGGGATAGTAGGGTTAGGTCTTATCCAGAATTGGCAGTGTCTTTCAAGGTCACTGACTACCTCAAGGGAAGCCATTATAGTTTCTCCAGGCAAAACAGAGTTATACTCCTCAAACACAAGTAAAACTTTTCATAAAGCAGTGTCAAAGAAGACACAATAAAATTTAGGGATTTGATGTCCCCCCATTTCATGAGGATCTTCCTGTAAGTCCCTATTTCAATTTTCAATATTCCTTTTTTTTTCTAATCCATGTTCTCACTTTAATAAAATTTCTGTGAGAGGTTGAGAGATCCATTTCAGTTGTGATTCACCCACTAACAAGATAAGAGTCAGGGTTTTGTTATTTGAGATCTCATCCCTACGACTGCTGGACATAAGGGATTGTTTCAGAAAAGACAGAAGTTTTCAGTGAACTTATCCAAGCTTAAGCTTGGAATTTGAAGTCCTAAGCTCATCCTTTTTGTCTCCCACTTTTTCTAGCAGTTAGGAGCAACCAGGCAATCTCATTATACTCATTAGTTTGACAAAAATGTTCTAAGGTATAATACATAGTCACTTAGTAACTTGCTTTTTATGAGTACTTGATTTGGAGTATCAAGTGATGGTATAGTGCACGTCTCTAACACCTGTTACACCATGGACTATTAGTGTCCTCTGTACCAGTGGAAACAGAGTCATTAGTGTCTGGAAATCGAATCACATTAGAGAATTAATCCAACAAACCCAGAATCAATTCAGAAAATTCATCTTTAATATTCTGTTACTAAAGAATCAATCTCAGGACTACAACTTGAATAAGTCAGTGTTCTTCCAAGAAATACAGCCATTAAGATATATGAATATATTTATTTCAAGGATTGGCTTCATAACTGTGGAATATGGCAAGTCTCAAATCTGTAGATCAAGCAAGCAGACTGGAGGTCCTCAGGCAGGAGTTGATACTGCAACTTGAGGCAGAATTTCTTCTTCTCATAGAAACCTCAGTTTTGCTCTTATAGCCTTTTAGTCGATTGACTTTCTCATATTACCAAGAATAATCTCCTTTACTTTAAATCTTTCTCACATTATCAAGAATAATCTCCATTACTTTAAGTCAACCAAAATATTAACTATATCTACCAAATATCTCCACAGCAAAACTTATATTAGGGTTGGTTGAAAAACTGGGCCTTATAGTCTAACCAAGTTGCCACATAATACTAACCACCATACAATATGCTTCAGCGACTCTTCTCTCATGCATATACCTAACTTAATAGGAAGGTATAGTCACAGACACACTTGTTGTAAATAAATGCTTATATCAGTTCCATTCATAACAGAAAAAAAGTGAAGGAAAAAAAAAAAAACTCCAACCGCAAATCCTATCAAATGATTAATGAAAAAATGAATGTGGTATAACCATACACGAGAATAATTTGGGCAATAAAAAGTAATACAGTGGTGACACACACAAAAATATAAATGAAACTAAAATATTAAGATGATTGAATGAGGCCATACACAAAAGACCACATATTTTATTATTTCTTTAGTATGAAATTTCCAGTATACTGAGACAAAAAAGGGGAGGTTAGTGGTTGCCAGGGAGTAGGTGAGATAGAAAAGGGGAATAACTACTAATGAACACTAGATTTCTTTTAAGGGTATTAAAAATGTTCTGGAATTAGATAATGGTGATTATTTAAAATTGACAACCACTTTATTATTTAACTTTTAAAAATAAATACAAAAACATAAAATGCATATAAAAGAAATTATTAGTATCTAATAAATAGTTTTCCATGAAAAAGCACAATAGAGGATGGAGAATTCTGGGTCAAAATAGGCTGTGTAGAAGCAAGCTGACTTCACCCCTCCCCACAAAAAGAATTCACCCCTCCCCACACAAAAAAAATATATAGTACCAAGATTATCACCAGAAATATCCCAGAACACAAATATGAAAATGAAACAGTTCCTCTGGCCAGAGAGAAGTAAAAACACTCTGAATGCATGGTAAGAAAATCAGACTTACATATCTGCAATGCCCCTTACTCTATCCTGTCCACTACCAAGTGCATGAAAAATTTTTTTCCCAATTCATTGTTTCTACACTGGAAAAAAATAAGATTAAGGTGGACAATAAGCTTCCCGACCATCTAGGGTTCCCTCACAGGAGACCTATACCTGCCTTAAACCATGGGAAGCATCGTTAAGTGCCTGAAGGAAAAAAAATATCTGAGGACAGGGAGAGTAAAGTGGGGAGGCAAAAATACCATCCTTGACCCTGGAAACTGTGCTTTGTACATTCACCAAAAGAGATGTCAAATCAGAATAGCTTTTCAGCCACTCCATGCTCTGGGAGGTGCATCCCACAGATCCCCTGGGCACAAATCTCTAGCCAACCCTCCCACACTGCTTGGATATTCCATTTTGGACTTACCCCATTCAGGAAGGGTAGCATTCCAATCTGTTACTAGAGCTGAGACAAACTTGGTCTAAGGTGCCACCTAGATACAAAAAGGAGGCAGTGGCCTGGTGATAAAGAACCTCTAAGCAAATATATCAAATAATAAGCCAGAACAATCCACACAGAGAAGAATAGAAAAAATAATAATCCTTCAATGCAAAGACATAGATGCACATCCACAAAAAACAACAGCAAAAAAAGAACCATAAATTCTCCAAACAGACAAAGCAAGGAACTAGTAACTGACCCCAATGAGATGGTAATATGTGAGCTTTCTGACCAAGAATTCAACATAGTAGTTTTAAGTAGACCAAGTGATCTTCAAGATAACACATAAAAGCTATTCAGAAATTTATCATAAAAAATCAATGAAGGGATTAAAATTAAAAAAAAAACAGAAATCTTGGAACTAAGAAATATCTTTACTGAATTAAAAACTGTATTAGAGGCTTTAAACAACATTGTGGATCAAGCAGAAGAAAGAATCAATGAGCTTGAAGATAGGATATTTGAAAACACACAGAGCAAGAAAAATTTAAAAAAAAGAATCAAAAGCAATGAAGATCACCTAGGAGATATAGAAAATTACCTCAAAAGACCAAATATAAGTATTACTGGTGTTTAAGAGAGAGTCTAGAAAGAGCAAAGAGTAAAAATCTTATTCAAAGAAACAATAAAAAAAAATTTTCAAAATTACAGAATGATGAAACTATTGAGAATAGTATGGAGGTTTCTCAAAAAACTAAATCAAACTACCATATGGTTCAGCAATTTCACTACTGGATATATATTCAAAAGAAAGGAAATCAGTATATCAAAAAGACATCTACGCTCCCATGTTTATTGCAGCACTATTCATTATAGCTGGTATATGAGATCAACCTAAGTGTCCATCGAGGGGTGAATGGATAAAGAAAATGTGGTATACATACACAATAGAATATTATACAGCCATAAAAAGAATAAAATCTTGTCATTTGCACCAACATGGATAGAACTGGAGGTCATTATGTTAAGTGAAATAAGCCTGGCATAAAAAGACGAACATTATACGTTCTCACCCATGTGTGAGAGCTAAAAAAAGTGGATCTCATGAAAATAGAGCATAGATTGACAATTATCAGATGCCAGGAAGGGTGTGGGGGAGGAAGGATAAAGATAAGTTGATTAATAGGTATGAATATACAGTTTGACAGGAGAAATAACGCAAGCTAGATAGATCAATAAGGTGACTAATGTTTACAACAATCTACTGTATATTTCAAAAAAGCTAGAAGAGAAGAATTTGAATGGTTATAGCATAAAGAAAAGATATATATTTAATGTATGTACATCCCAAGTGCACTGCTTTGATCTTTATAAATTATGAATGTATTAAATTATTATATGTATTCTGAAATTATGTAGACCATGCATCAAAGAAAAAATAGAAGATAGAATTTAAAAATAGGAATATGTGTGTTTCAATCATCTTATTTTAGTCTACAACATATAAACATATATTTATTTGATAATTTTTATGTAGGCTCTGAACATTTCTCTATTGATTGGAATTAACACGTTTTTCTCATAATCATATCAATAGTCCACCACCTACACTTTCCAGTCATAACATTTTTACAGTGGAGAAAGTATTTAAAGGTACTTGTTAATCCTTCTTTGCCCATCATTCTGTGAAACTACTATTTTCTTCCTAATATTTTATATCATTTTTCCAAACATACTTAAAAAGGCTATTATTACTGTGGCTCATTTTCTTAAATCTTTGCAAAACACTTATCTTTCTTTACATAGAAATAACTATTTTCAGGATCCTGTTTACTCAGTCTATACCCTATTTAATGAAATTATATAATTAAATTGCAAGTTCAAAGAGACACAAAGTGAACTTATCAAATAGTGGGAAGAGAAATAAAGGTACACTAGTCATTGTCTTGCTAAGACATGGAAAGTAGACTTAATATAGTGAACTGGTTAAAGGAGGTAAGTGAGAAAAAAATCTACCATACACACTTTATGTACTGAATTAGCATTAATAATGTTCAAGGTGCTAGGAGGTTAAAAATGACTAATACGGGTAGATGCAGAGATAGGCAAAGGCACTAATTTGGGCTCCAAATTCATCCTCATTTTGAATTCTTCCTCCTCCCTTACTAGCTGTATGACTTGCACAAATTACTTATTTTGTACTCTTTTTTTCTCTTGTATAAAATGGCATAAAATTATGCATAACATATTATTATGAGGATGAAATGAGTTGATTAGAAGTAAAGTACATAGAACAGTGTTTGCCATAACATCAGATACCAAAAAATGTTAAAGAAAAAAAGAGCCTCTGTCTTAAGGAGAGTTCTCAAATATATATTCAAATGGAGAATTGAATAAGTGCTGAGGCTTTTCATTGTCTTCTTAATTGTTTGCTGATTGCCAGATTATGTCATTCAGTAGGACATAGTAGGATAATCTACAGCATTGGATAAGAAGAAAAAGGAAATTTGTCTTACCTATAATTTTCAGTGCTAAATTATACAGAAAAAGTATGTGATTCTCATTTGCTGCTCTTAAATGTTAGGAACTGTACTTGATTCACTGTGGTAAACATTACTACTGGTACAGGGCAAATAGAGAAGACGAACTACCAATTTCTATTAAGTGGAAATACTGTTCTTTGTGGTAGGCAGTTGTTCCAGTTGGATCTACCCCAAAAATATACACAATGCACCTTCAGACATGACCAGGGCTGACCTTGCCATGTCCAGGGTCATCCATGACCATGGTCATCCTCTGGTTATAGTTGATTGAGATGGATAATTGACCCATTTTGCTAAATTAGCTTCTTTTTCCTAACCTGGAGAAAGAAACTGGAATTGACAGATGATATGTATTAATAGTTAGTTTCTGTTAATATCTAAACTGAGAAGATATGTAAACTGATGAGTAGTAAAGTAACCACATTCTGCCACTTACATGGAGAAAAAAGAAATAGCAGGGGCTCAGAAAAGAATTAATTAAATGCCCATACATAGACAGAAATACAAAACAATGCACTCTTAAATGAGAGAGAAACACAGCTTTGTTTTTGTTTCCTGGTTGTTTTCCAGGTCTCAAGTAAAGTCTTTTGAGAGGTGACCGCACTTACTGCCCTTTGGTTATTTCTTATAATCAATTCTCCCTTTGTTCTGAAGCTAATTTGAGTGAGTTTTTGTTGTTACCAACCAAAATGGCTTTGACCAAGAACACAGTCCTTTGTTTTACATGGAGGAAGTGGTTAAGTTAATAACTCCCGGTGGGCAGTTCTCCTCCTTCAAACAAAGTGGACGAGAAGTAATTATGTGGGAAATTTCAACAAAAAGAACCTAAATTATTTTGACCAGAAGAAGTAAAAGGAGAGAGAAAAACACTTTTTCTAAGTTTAATTAACCAGGCTATTGCCTACATATCAGATTTAATTTTCCCAGAGGATTCCAGTTCATAAAACCATCTGGAATCCAAAGTCCTTAGATGTACTGGGAACTAGATTCTATATTTAGAAACAACCTCACTTGTGGCTATGCTAAAACATCCCTGACAATAAAAGAGTCTGCAAAGAGTAAGATTTTGTAGAATCTGATGCTCAGCGTCTTAGTAAAAACTAGCTGGTGATAATAGACATGTGCCTCCCATATTAGAGCCCTTTCTGTTCCCCAGAGCCAAAGAGAAGTTCACCTTATACTGGGATTTTAGTCAATCTGACTAAATGCAAAGTTTTCCAGACCCTTAAGAGCTTTCTTAGGGTCAGAGAATCCTCTTGCCAAGTCTCTCAATCACTTTAGCGACCATGCAAGTTTACACACTGGTTCTGCTCACTCTTACACTTTGCATTTCTCAAGGACTCACTGACTGATTCATTCCACAATCCTTTATTGATTCATCTCTGTGTGGTCAGTTCAGAGCAAGGTATCTAAGAGGCAGGTATGGAATAGTCTTTCCTCTCAAATTTGAGTCAAGGAGAGAGAAAATTAGAAACACAATTGTAATTAAATATCAAGGTATATTTAATTGAGTGCCTTGAAGCAGAGAGAGATGGCACCTACCTCATTTTGTGTAGAGGTGAGTAGAATAAAAGTTTCTTGAGAGTGATAAATCATGAATGGGTCTTTATTTTTAGGATAAGAGCACTTTCCAATTAGAGGAAAAAGCATGTGCCCAAAGTCCTGGAGAGGTGATGAAATATAGCATGGGGTAAACGGGGAGCAATAAAAATAGGCTGGAACTGAAGGCAAGGAGGGGTCTAGAAAGGCTTTATAGACTATACTTAAGAATGGAGATTTTTGTCTTAAAGGCATTGAAGACATAATGAAGGCTATAAACAGAGAAATGGCATGTGCCAATTTCATATATGTCATATGTATTTTTCTTATTACGTAATGAGGAAAAATGACAACTACAATTGATTGAGCCTCTGTGTTAAGTTATTGAGAACTATGAGAAATAACTTCTAACCAAATAATACTGGGCAAGGAGGTATACAGAGGCTTACCAGATTTTGCTGAATTGACCACATCATACTTTTTGGCACCAGAATTGAAATCTGTATCTGAGTTCCTGTCCTTTTCATTATACAATTTGCTTCCTGAATCAACATCTAGGTTTAATCGTTAAACTCAGTGTCTCTTTAATGTGTTATTTTTTTAATGTTATACTTGAACAGGCTTTTGGGCTCATATAGGGCTCAAGGCCATTGCCTATCATCATAAAATGATTGCTTGAGAGGGAGGAAGCCCTGTTGGTGTCATAGTCAATACTTATTTACATCACACCCCTAAAAAGGGTTCATGTGCTTTTATTATAAAGCTTCTTTGTTTCCCATTAAACTATCTTTCCTTTGAGGCCAAGAAGTATGACTTATTCTCTTTCACAATAATAAATATCCAAAAATTATTTACACTGTACCAGACAATGTTCTAGGGCTAGGCAATTTGATCTTTAAAAAATTAATTCTCTATTCAGCCCTACGAAGTAAGTATTGTCTCCATTTTAAAATGAGGAAAATAAGATATGAAGTTGTTCAGAATAGTCTAACGTCACTCATCAAGTAAGTGATGAAATCAAGTTTTGATTGCAGGCTATATAAGTATTTACTATGCTACCGTGTTTATTTCACCATGTTAGGCAGATAGTAAGCATTCAGTAATTATTTATTGACAAATGAATAAACAAATCAATCCATCATACTTTGAAAATAAACAACTTTTAAGTAGTCATTCTCCAAAAAAGTCATTTATGAGATTTCTGTAATATCTAAACACACAAATGATTTAAATTAAGCTCTCATAAAAATGAACTTAATGTGTGCAAACAATATTGGGCATGGACTCTCAGCTTACATTTTGCCAAATGCTATGATTTGAATGTTTCCTCCAAAAGTTCATGTTTTAGAAACATAATTCTCAAATTTGTATGTTGATGGTATTTGGAAGTGGTGCCTTTAAGAAGTAATTAAGGTTAGATACGACCATTAGGGTGGGGCCCTATGATGGGATTAGTGACTTTATAAGGAAAGGAAGAGAGGCCTGAGCTGGCAGGCTCTGCCACGTGATGCCTCTTGCCATGTCATGACACAGCAGGAAGCTCCTCAGCAGATGCCAGCACCATGCTCTTGGACTTCCCAGTCTCCAGAACTGTGAATGAGATAAACCTCTATTCTTGATAGATTATCCAGCCAGCATATTCAGTTACAGTAACAGGAAATGAACTAAGACACCAAGTTACCCAATCGAATAATTATTTTCTCTAATTATCAACTTTGGTTTTTCCTATGACCATCATAGTTATAAGGTATTATAATTATCAATCCTGAAACCACCAACTTGGTCATATATCATCATCAAATATTCTTAGTGCTGTATCTGGTGGCCTGTGCAGACATGTGCTAGGAACGTGTAAAAACTCTGCCGCAGACTTAGGAGTGCTATCTCAAGAGTTTTTGCATCCATCACCATTTACTCTGAAACCATGTCTTGTGGTTCTTTCTGCTTATTTTGCTTTTTTTGTAACCTATCTTTATCTACCTCATTAGCTCCAATTTTTTTAGGACCTCTGACCTCTTTGACTTGGATCTAGATTTTAAGCCACTATAGCCTCTGTATCACACAATTAATGATGCCATGTTCTCCACAAGTACATGGAACTGTGAACCAGTCTGACCTTAGTTCTCCAGGGACCTAATGGATAGGAAAAGTTTTCATCTTGCCTCATTTACAATGCAGAAGGCCCATGTTTGTAAAACTTTGTTTTTTTATCACATATTTTTTATTAGATCACTTGCTCTATCAATAGGCTATGAGAATTAATTTTCAGAAGATTTAGTGCACAGAATCTAGGCATTTGTGTTTAGTAGAAACTCTGCAGTAGATGTGCACTCTGATTCAGATACGAATGTACTTCTATGTCTATCTCTATAAAATGAAGCAAGCAATACCTGTCCTACCTGTCCACAGGTGCTGTTTGCTTCAAGTGATGTAAAATATGTAAGGATACATTGAAAGCATCTTTTAGGAATAAGATTAAAAAAAATAGAATAATCAAGCACACTGTCAATGGAGAAGAATTTAAGGAGGCTCATGTTATTTTACATACAAAAAATACTTGTTTTGATAATAATGCAATGAATGGTGGATTCTTTGTAAATCAAATATAGAATTAAAATAATAAAACAAATAAAAGTTCAAAAGAGAGTGGGAAACCCTCTAGTATTAAATTTCAACTAGTGAAGAGTTTTCAACTAGTGAAAATTAACTCTATTTGTGATACCTTTCACAGCTGATTGGAACCAGGCTCAACCCGATAGGAACACTGAGAACTGAAGATAGGCATCAATTTTTCTCTTTTAATTGATAGAAATAATGAATGCAATTTTATACTAGTATGTGTATACTTATGGTTTTCTCTTTAGTGTAACATAATTTACCTTTTCCTTTTTATTAAATATAGAACATTATTTAAAATGTGGTTATTATCAAGTAAGACTAAGAATTCTAATAGCTGGAGTTGAAGTTTTACAGCTTGGAGCTTAGTGGCTCAACGCTTGGTAAATAAGCACCTCTCTGAGCCCTTTAAATAGTGTTTGAGCTGAGTTAAGTTTATGAGTTAGCTATAAAATTATAATTTGGTTCTGAAGAGGAAGCCTCATTTAGTGGCACTCAACAAACTAATACAGTGACCCTAAATCCCAACCTGACTGTTTAGTTATTACAACACACCACTATAAAGACTATTAACAGGCCTAATTAAGGCATCAATCACCTCTCAGAACCTCAATAACCTTACAATAATTCTTTTTATGGCATTCTTAGCAATTTGCTCTAATGCACGAGGGCTATATACAAATGAATTGGATATTAGGGGCCCTGATAACACGAGGCCATTTGGCAAGCATTCCCAGCCCCTACGCTTTCCATAAGCTCACTAGGAAATAGACCAGAGTTCCTTCTAAGAAAGACAGAGTAGAGCCTGGCCTGGTCTACATTTAACACAACCCAATACGCTGAAACCCTGCTGACCCATGAAGCAGGAAGCCAGGTTTTTAGGGCTGTGTAGGCATTGAAACAGAAGAATATAGGCCACTGGGCATTTCCAGGTTTCTAAAGACTTTTTTGTTTAGTCTGCAGCATCCAGAACAGCCATCTATGTGGAGCAAATCACCTACGCAACAGCCGCTTTGTATGCAGCTGTGTGGGCAAACTTTCTGAAGAGCACATTAACACTTTTGACCTATTGTGTTAATGGACCTGACTTTTCTCAACTGAATATCTCTCTAGTAAATCAAGGACACTTTAGAAAGACAGGTTTAAAGGCAAGGCATTATTTGGTAAATCTCAGTGAGATCACGTACTGTAGCTTATCCTAA
>VSMD01037048.1:5096-49137 GCA_008750895.1 Mirza zaza
CACACACACTCACACATCCACACACACACTCACACACCCTCACACACACTCACACATCCACACACACTCACACATCCACACACACTCACACACCCTCACACACACTCACACATCCACACACACACTCACACATCCACACACACTCACATTCACACACACTCACATTCACACACATACTCACACATCCACACACACTCACATCCACACACACTCACATTCACACACACACTCACACACATCCACACACACTCGCACACTCACGCCACGCACCCTTGCCCCCACGCCCTCACGCACGCTCACACACCCTTGACAGCTGGCTGGCTGTCCCCCGGGGCCCCACCTGCCCGTGTGGCAGGACGCCGAGGACCGTGGCCGGCCACCCAGGCCTGTCCGTCCTTGGGCTCAGGGCCCAGGAGCGTGAGGAGCCCGGCGCTCCCACTGCCAGGGCTGCGCCTGGGGCCCTGGCCTCTCCCCACCCTGCCACTCCCTGGCTCATTCTGGAGCCCACACCCGGCCTGTCCGCGGCCACCTCCACCCGCTGCCCCCGCCGGCCACCCGGGCTCCCCAGGCTCCCCCGGCACCCCAGGGGCCTCCCAGGCGGGCGTGGGTGCAGTGCCGTGAGGCCCCTACCAGGCGGCAGCTCAGACACGAGCCCTGCCAGCGGCCAGCAGGGATGGGCACAGCCACGGGGACGGACCGAGGGGCTCCAGCTGCCCCCGGGAGGACACAGCCACGGTGGGCCTGGGGGGGCCGATGGTGCGTGGCCCGGGGTGGGCACGGCGCCCACGATGGCCCTTCGGGCTGTGTGTCTCGGCGTGAGGCGCTTCCTGTGAGCGTGCGACATTTCACACTTTTTAAAAGAAGGGCTTTTTTCTCCAACAGGGAAGGGGGAGCCCGCTTCTGGGTGAGGGCTGCGGGGGTGGTGGTGGTGAGACCCCCAGTGTGGACACCCCTTCAACGAGTGTGGGGCCAAAGAACAGGAGGGGGGAGGGGCGCTGGGCACCCCCCAGGGGGGCCGGAGGGAGCCCCCAGGCCGGCCGGACAGACAGACAGAGAGCACCAGGGACCACAGACCAGGCCCGCCAGGCCGAGAGGCCCCCGGCTGGCTGACACAGCCCGGCACTCCTGGCAGGGAGGGAGCTGCCGCCCGGAGAGCCGGGCAGGAGGAGACATTCACTTCTAACAGCCCTTTTTACTTTTTGCCTTTATTCACCCTTCTTGAAAAGCCCGGGCTGTCTCGTACGAACTCTGAACGCTGCACCCGGTGCTGTTTTCTACAGCGAACGACCCGCACAAAAAACACTGCCACCTGGCCACCGCGCCCCGCTGGACGCACCCGGGCCGCGATCCCGCCACCCCCACCCGGGCCCCTCCAGAGGCTGGGCCGCCGCTGCCCTGCGTGCCCGGCCGCACCCTGAGCACCTGCACAGGGAGGGACACGCAGGGTCTCCGCGGCGTCTGTGAGCAGAATCCTGCCACCATGGTCACGCAAGGCCGCCGCCGGAACGCGTGTGGCGCGCACTCGCGGGCAGGACGCTTGGTGGGGTTGGGTTAGTCACGGTGAACGAGGCCATGCCTCCTGGGGCCACACAGAGGCGGTGGGGGTGGGGGAGGGGGAGGGGAGGCGGGGTGCGCTGGGGCGCCCCTACCCTGAGCCTCTGCCGCCCAGTGGCCTCCTCCCCCAGGTCAGAGGTCAGACCCCCAGGACGCCCACCGACCCGCTCCGACTCCCCGAGAGAAAGCCCAGTGGCCAAGGGCCGCCCCAGCGGGCTTTCCGTTTTCGGGTTTGGTGGTGACGCTGGGCCCCAGCCCCACCTGCGAGTCCCCAGACGGATGTGCAGACGCTACACAAACGCAGGGACTCCCGCAACCCGGGACCACCGTAGGCTGAGGGCCCCGTGGGTGGGGCCCTGGGGCTGTGGAGATCAGGGGTCCCCAGCAGGGCCGGGGCTGCTCCTGCCCCGCTTCCGTCTGACCCCACGGAAGAGCCCGGGGTCAGGGGAGGGACCCCCCCAGGCCCCCATCCTGGGCAGGCCCTTCCCAACCTACAGTGGTCAGGAGCCAAACACAGCCCCTGGCTGCCCACCGGCCTGGGGGGACCCTGGCAGGGTGTTTGCCCACACAGCTCGCCCTTCGAGAAGGGGACCTTCAAGAGTTCGGTTTAACTCAGTGTTTTCAGCGGTTGCTACCAAGAGGTGGTCCGGGCAGCAGTCCTGCCTGCAGGTGGGAACACAACCCCACCTCCACCACGGCCTCTGTCATTTCTTGTCTAGAGGTTGCGTGTGACCCCTTCCCCCCATGGTGGTGGCCGGGCCAGGGGTGAGCAGGGACAGCCCAGGGAGGACACCCAGGCTCCCCACAAAGTGGGACTCTGCACACATAGGAGCACCCCGATAGGGAATACGGAGGGGCAAGGGGATCTAACCGTCGTAGGGGGTCGAGTGCGCATGGGTCTGCGGGAATGGGGCTGGGGGACTCACAGGGTGAGCGTGTGCGCCAGCGAGAGACAGGAGCAGACACAGCCCCGCAGGCGTCTGCAGGCGGGAAGGCCCAAGGGGGGCTCCAGGGCATGCACAGCCTGCACCCTCGGAGGGGCGCACCTATCACAGAAGAGCTGCCCCTCCTGGCCCACCAGACCCTCCACCTGGACGCCCCGCAGTCAGTCCCCACAGCCCCAGACTTCCGCCACCCCAAGCAGAGACAGACACGGCTTCTTCCCTCCCACCCCCCCACATGGGAGCCCAGGCAAGGACAGGTGACCTGTGTGGGGGCAGGGGAGGAGGGCCCTAGCCTGTGTCTCCAGCGCCCCATCCAAGCCAGGAAAGGGGATCTTGGGGTCCCCTGGCCCTGTGTCCCCAGCGCCCCGTCTCAGTGTCCAGGCCCGGCGCACGGAGAGGTTTCCAAACGCGTCCTCGTTGGGACATGAACACGGGCACAGCCCGTCGGCCCCAAGGCCAAGGCAGGGTCGAGGCTCTGCTGCCACCGTGCGGCCGAAGGCGGCATTGCACTTCGCCGCCCCAGGAGCCTCTGCCTGGATCGGGCTCCTGGTCAGGTTGGCGGGCAGGTGCCCCTGCCTTCCCGCAGGTGGGCGCTGGGTGCCCCTGCCGATCAGGGCCCCTGTGGTGCGGTGTCTGGCTACTGCCACCCCAGGCAAGGACAGACACAGCTTGTCCCCTACCGGCTCCAACCCGTATCCCCCACCCCAGAAGAGCCCAGGCCAGGAGAGGTGACCTGGAGAAGCGGGGGCCTGGGCCAGTGTCCCCATCACCCCACCCAAGCCAGGAAAGGTGACCTTAAGAGGCCATAGGGCCTGTGTTCCCAGCACCCAATCAAGGCCAGGAAAGGTGACCTGGGGGAGTAGAGAGCTCCTACGCTTGTGGCCCTTGCACCCCATCCAAGCCTGAAGGGGTCACCTTGGGGGACCCTGGGACCTGTCCCCAGCACCCCATGGAGGCCAGGAATGGTGACCTCGGGGTCCCCTGGGCCGGTTCCAGCGCCCCGTCTCAGTTCCAGGCCCCGCGCACCCCAAGGCCCGGCCGGGGCTCTGCTGCCCCCGCGTGGCCGCAGGCGGCATCGCACCTCGCCGCCCCGGGAGCCTCTGCGCGGCCTGGCGCCCGGTCAGGTTGGGGGGCCCTGCCTTCCCGCGGGTGCGCGCTGGGTGCCCCGAGCCTCGGGGGCGTCCCACCCACCAGGCCGGAGCGCTGACGGGACAGCGCAGCACAGCCATCGGGGCTGCCCGGGCTGCGTGGGGCTCTAGCCCTCCCGCAGGCGCACCTGGGCCGCCCCAGCCAACCAGCGCCGCCAGACCGCACAGCCGGCCTCGGGCGCCCCCTGGCGGCAACCCCGCGCCACTGCACGCTGCGCAGCCCCAGGTCCCGCCAGGTGGGGGGGTCTCAGGTAGAGGGATGGAGGGAGGCTCCCTGAGCCCAACACAGGGGTGCGAGGGGAGCCACCAGGACCAGCAGAGCAGCCCAGCCACCAGTAGACACCTTTCCATGGCCCAGACAGTGCCACAACAGCCCAGGAATCCCCAGCTGAGCCCTGCCTGAGACGTGACAAGGGGCCATCACTGCAGGCACTAGCGAGGGGCTTTTTGTCATGCAGCCCTGTAGAACAGACCTGTGTCACCTGCCTAAGTGGGGTCGCCGGCTGTCCCTAAAACTGAACCTGTGAGACTCACGGTCAGCAGCGAGACCACCTGTAAGGGCTATGATGGCCCGAGGAGGGGCTCACGCCTGTAATCCCAACACTCTGGGAAGCCGAGGCAGAGAGTCTCTGAGGCCAAGAGTTGGAGACCAGCCTGAGCAAGAGCAAGACCCCATCTCCACAAAGAATAGAAAAATTAGCCAGGCATGGTGGCACATGCCTGTAGTCCCAGCTACTCAGGAGGCTGAGGCAGGAGGATCCCTTGAGGCCAGGAGTTGGAGGTTGCAGTGAACTAGGATGATGCCACTGCACTGTAGCTGGCACGACAGAGGGAGATTCTGCCTCAAAAAATAAACAAATGAACAAATAAACAAAGAAAGGCTACTATTTATTACTGCTGTACTACAACTGATGGAAAAAATTTTACCTCCAATTGATGGCCTCCTAGGCTGCCAATCCCGCAGGCGTCTGCAGGTGGGAAGGCCTCGGGGGGAATGCATAGCTTGCAAAGTCCCTGCACCTTTGCAGGGGTGCACCTGTCACAGTGGCAGCCGCCTGTCCTGCCCCCCCCCCCCGACCCTCCTGCTGGACTCTCTGCAGCCCCCACAGCCCCAGACCCTCCACCTGGACGCCCTGCGGGCCCTACATCCCAGGCTTCCGCCACCCCAGGCAGGGACAGACACGGCCTCTCCCCTCCGGCTCGAACCCACATGCCCCACCCCAGAGGAGCCCAGGCCACCAGAGCCATGAGGGGGAAGGGGTCCTGGGCAAGTGTCCCCATCACCCCATCGAGGCCAGGAAAGGTGACCTTAAGGGGCCCTTGGGCCTGTCCCCAGCGCCTCATCGAGGCCAGGAAAGGCGACCTGGAGAGGAGGGAGACCCTAAGCCTGTGGCCCCTGCACCCCATGGAGGCCAGAAACGGTGACCTGAGAGCCGCAGCCCTGGACTGGTGTCCCCATCATCCCATTCAGGCCGGGAAAGGTCACCTCAGAGTCCCCTGGCCCTGTGTCCCCAGCGCCCCATCTCAGTGTCCAGGCCCAGCACACTCAGAGGTTTCCAAACGCGTCCTCGATGGAACATGACCACAGACAGCCGCCTGCGCACCACGGCGAAGGCCAGCCTGGGGCTCTGCTGCCACCGTGTGGCCGAAGGCGGCATCGCACCTCGCCGCTCCCGGAGCCACCGCCCTCCCCGGGCGCGCTGGTCGGGCCGGGGGTGCGCCCGCCTTCCCGCAGTTGAGCGTTGGGTGCCCGTGCCAGTCAAGGCCCCTGGGGTGGGGTGTCAGGTGTCCCGGGCGCCCGGTCATGTTGGGGGGTGCCCCTGCCTTCCCGCAGGCGGGCGCTGGGTGCCCCGAGCCTTGCGGGGCCTCCCGCCCACCGGGCCGGGGCACCGACGGGACAGGGCAGCGCAGCCCTCGGGGCTGCTGGGGCTGCGTGGGGGTCTAGCCCACCCGCGGGTGCACCTGGGCCGCCCCGACCCTCAGCCCGGCAGGACCACACAGCCGGCCTCCGGCGCTCCCTGGCGGCCACCCCGCGCCACTGCACGCTGCGCACCCCCGGTCCCCCAGGTGAGGCGGGTCTCAGGTAGAAGGAGATATAAACACAGACACAGACGTGCGTGTGCGTGTAAGTACGCACATGTATATGTATGTGCGAACTTGCCTACATACATTTTCTACCTCTGCCCGCTGAGGGCCCCGAGGGGCAACCGCACATGCATCTACACGGCGGGGTGGCGGGTCCCATAGACACAAGTGTTCACACTCGTGGAAACAGGTGAGGAGATAGGGAGTTTGGGGGACGTTCTTACAACCTCACTACTGAAAATGCTGTGCTTGACCAAACATGAGCCGGACTCCTGAACGTTGTCCTGGGCCCGTCTCTGCAGGTCCTTGTAAAATCAGTTTTACCAAGAACCCCGCCCCCAGGGTCTGATCACCCTGCATGTATGACCCGGTTCCTCATCCTCCACCCCCCAGGGGTCCGACCCCCACGGGCTGCCTTCAGCAGAAGCCCTCACCCCCGAGCTCGCTGTTAGCCACTGGCCTTCCATCCTCTGCCCGGGCAGTTCCTTGCCTGCAAACCCCACGTGGCCCCGCTGTGCTCAGAACTGAGCCCAGTCTCTGCCCACTGCCAAGCCCATCGCCCACGCTCTGTGCCCGTCGCGATGGTGCTGACCAGGGTCAGCCTCACTGTGCTTTAACAAGTGTCACTGAAAAACTGTGTCATCACCACTGTCAATTTGCAATGATCTCAGAATGGACACCCGTGGGCTGGCACTCCTCACACCCCTTTTGGAAGCTGGGATTCTCAAACTGACTAGCATCCAATGACAACAAGGAACCCACTTGCATGCATCACAGAGGGTCCAGCAAGGGGTGGTGACTTTCCTTCCCCCGGACAGGACTGGCCTGTGACAACTTTCCCCACCGAGGACAGCTGTGAGGTGCGGTGCCCGGGCCTGAGCTGCTGTGGGTCGAGTGCAACTCCTGGCCAGAGAGACCAGGAGGAGGGACATCCCCTGAGCCCACCCCAGGGCTGGGAGGGCAGCCACCAGGACCAGCAGAGCGGCCCAGCCACCAGTAGACACCTTCCATGGCCCAGACAGTGTCACAGGAGCCCGGGCATCCCCAGCTGAGCCCTGCCCGAGACGTGACAAGGGACCATCACCGCAGGCACTAGCGAGGGGCTGTTTGTCATGCAGCCTTGGAGAACAGGCCTGTGTCACCTGCCTCCGTGGGGGATGGGAGGGCCCTGCTTTCCCCGGATGTGAACCTGTGAGACTCACGGTCAGCAGTGATATCACCTGTCAGGGCTTTGATTACCCTGGCGTGGGGGCTCACACCTGTAATCCCAATACTCTGGGAGGCAGAGGCAGCAGGATCGCTTGAGTTCAGGAGTTGGAGACCAGCCTGAGCAAGAGTGAGATCTGTCTCTACAAAGAATAGTTATATTAGCCAGGCATGGTGGCACACGCCTATAGTCCCAGCTATTCGGGAGGCTGAGGCAGGAGGATCACCTGAGCCCAGAAGTTGGAGGTCTCAGTGAACTGTGATAATGCCACTGCACTGTAGCCAGCATGACAGAAGGAGATTTTGTCTCAAAAAATAATCAAATAGGCCGGGCGCGGTAGCTCAAACCTGTAATCCTAGCACTCTGGGAGGCCGAGGCGGGCGGATTGCTCGAGGTCAGGAGTTTGAAACCAGCCTGAGCAAGAGCGAGACCCCGTCTCTACTATAAATAGAAAGAAATTAATTGGCCAACTAATATATATAGAAAAACTTAACCGGGCATGGTGGCGCATGCCTGTAGTCCCAGCTACTTGGGAGGCTGAGGGAGGAGGATCGCTTGAGCCCAGGAGTTTGAGGTTGCTGTGAGCTAGGCTGACGCCACGGCACTCACTCTAGCCTGGGCAACAAAGTGAGACCCTGTCTCAAAAAAAAAATAATAATAATAATAATCAAATAAACACAGAAAGGCTATTATTTATTACTGCGCTTCTAAAACCAGTGGCAAAATTCTTACCTCCAATTGATGGCCTCCTGGGCGCCCAATCCCGCAGGCGTCTGCAGGTGGGAAGGCCGGGGGAAGGGGGGTCTCCGGGGCATGACCAGTCCCAGCACCCTGGCAAGGGTGCACCTGTCACAGAAGAGCTGCCCCTCCTGGCCCACCAGACCCTCCACCTCGGCACCCCACAGCCCCAAGCTCCCGCCACCCCAGGCAGGGACAGACACGACTTCTCCGCTCGCACCAGCCACCCGGGAGGAGCGCAGACCAGGCAAGCTGACCTGTGGGAATGGGCTCCAGTGTCCCCATCACCCCATCCAGGCCTGAAAAGGTGACCTTCAGGAGCTCTTGGAACTGTCCCCAGCGCCCCATCCAGGCCAGGAAAGGTGATCTCGGGGTCCCCTGGCCCTGGGTGCCCAGCGCCCCGTCTCAGTTCCAGGCCCCGCGCACCCAGAGGTTTGCAAACGCGCGCTCGCTGGGACGAGAACACCGGCACAGCCGCGGCGCCCCACGGCCAAGACGGGGCTGGGGCTCTGCTGCCCCCGTGCGCCTGAAGGCGGCATCGCACCTCGCCGCCCTGGAAGCCTCTGCCCGGCCCTGGCCAGGTTGGGGGCGGGTGCCCCTGCCTTCCCGCAGGTGCGCGCTGGGTGCCCCGGCCGGGCAGGGTCGCTGGGGTGCGGTGTCGGGTGGTCCGCGCGCCCTGGTCAGGTTCCGGGATGGGGTGCTGTATTCATTCTGGCAGCTGCGGGAGGACACCCCCAAGGCTCGTGTCCCCGCGGGGGCATCCCAGGCTCCGCGCATTCGCGTCCACGGCTGAGTTTTCCCAGCACCTGCACCCGGGCCTCCAGAACGTTCTGTGGGACCTTGGGTTCTTCTAGCCTGGCGGGGGCCCCCAGGCCGCGGGGCGCCCCCACAGCAAGATCCGGCCAGCCCGGCCCAGAGCCCCCCGAAGCTCAGCTCCGGCGTCCCGGTAAGGCCCTGCTCGGCCAGGACGCGTGGTGACATTATCAGGCAAGGGAAGGACAGCTGAGCCCCGGTGCCCTGCAGTAAGGGTGTGTTTGCAAACACGGAAACCAGTCCCGAGAAAGGCCTGTGGTGCCCGGAGAGGAAGAAAATCCGGCCAGCGCTGACCTGAGCACGGCGACAGGGTGACCAGTTGGGGACACTCTGTGAGACTCATTTCTGGACGGGCCCAGACCACGTCTGGGAAGGCAGCACAGCCCAGGGGCAGGTGGTCTGCGGGGCGGAACCCACCCCTTCAGGTGCGGAGGGAGGGGCAGGCAAGGGAACCGCGTGGGAATGTTCAGAGAGGGCTGGGTGTCCAGGGGGACTGGGAGGTGTGCGTGGGGTGTGGGAGCCACAGCGGGTGGTGCAGGGGCCCAGGGCCACACTTCTGGAGGAGCATGGTCCTGCAAAAGTTGTCAGACTCAAAATGGAGCGTTTTTAACTTATGTTTAATTCTTTTTTTTTTTTTTTTTTGAGACAGAGTCTCACTCTGTTGCCCGGGCTAGAGTGAGTGCCGTGGCGTCAGCCTAGCTCACAGCAACCTCCAACTCCTGGGCTCAAGCAATCCTGCTGCCTCAGCCTGACCTTGAGGGATCCACCCACCTGGGCCTCCCAGAGGGCTAGGATTACAGGTGTGAGCCACCGCGGCCCGGCCTTAACTTAGGTTTAAAACAAAACTGATTGAAAAGTGGTGATTTCTTTCAAAAAAAAACAAAGCAAAACCAACAGATACTCCCTGGCCGCCCTCTCTTCCCACTCACCGTGTTCCTGCCAGACCTCGCCATGGGCGCAGCCAGCAGGGCAGCGAGGATCCCGGGAGCCGGCTACCTAAGGCAGTCCAGGCGGCAGGGGGCAGGTGGGACCCAGGTGCCTGCAAATCCAGGACAGGTCTGAGCGCCCCGCACTGTTTCCTCAACTCCCCTCCCAGCAGGCTGCCGGCCACCCCGCACAGGATAAACGGGGTAGCAGAGCCCCGCGATGCTCCCACCCAGCTTCGGAGGGGAAGGGCCGCGGTGAGCACCAAAGACACAAGGGCGGGTGGGAGCTTCCTCGCTCTCTGCAGCCTCCCCACAGCGCCCAGCCCGCCCGGGCCCTGCAGTCCTAGTGCGGCCGCTGCAGTCTACGTTCCTTCCTACATACACAGCTTCTCCGCAGTCCATCATTTTCATCAACTCTTTTGGCTCCTATGCGGACTGGAAGCCCCTGATGTCCCATCTCGCTGGGCTGCGTGTACACAGGGGCCCCAAACTGCGCACGTCATTTCACATAGAGTCTGCATATATTATGCACTGTAAACGTTCAGTAGAAAGGAGTATTGTTAAATCACCTAACAGCTGTCTAACAAGAAGGACACTTTCGCTTCAATGGAAACTGGGACAACCTGGCTGGTTCTTTTGTTTTTTGTCTCGAAACAGAGTCTCACTCTGTTGCCTGGGCTAGAGTGCCGTGTCGTCAGCCTCGCTCACAGCAACCTCCAACTCCTGGGCTCAAGCGATCCTCCTGCCTCAGGCTCCCGAGTAGCTGGTACTACAGGCATGCGCCACCATGCCCGGCTAATTTTTTCTGTATATTTTTAGTTGTCCAGCTAATTTCTTTCTATTTTTAGTAGAGACCGGGTCTCACTCTTGCTCAGGCTGGTCTCGAACTCCTGCAACTCAAAGGATCCTCCAGCCTCGGCCTCCCAAAGTGCTAGGATTACAGGCGTGAGCCAAGGCACCCGGCCTTATCTGCCCAGTTCTAGAGCCAGAATTCGGATTTATTTTGCAAAAACTGGATTCTGCGAGCCGTTTATCACACGTCCCAAACCTATCAATCTTATTCTAGGATAGCAAAGAACCTGAAGTTTAAAGTGTGCCTGTATAGAACTCCTTTGTGCTGGAAGAATGAGTTTAAGTTCTCTCAATCTTTCTAACCCATGGTGGCCAAGGCTTCCCGCGTTCCTGGACGCACAGCTGGACAGAGTCCAGCCGTCCCTGTGGGGTGTCACCGAGCGGCTCGGCTCTGGACAAGTGTGAGACAGCCCAGCCGTGCTTCCGGCTGGATGCTGCGGGGGCAGACCCAGACACCAGCTGAGTCCGGGTCAGGCCGTCCGGCATCGGTCGGGACGTGGGCCGCGCCGGCCACCGGTCTGTGGGCAGCACCAGGCCGGTGTGGGCTGAGCTGCTCACTGCCCCTCCCGCCCAGCGAGTCCCCAAGGCAAGATTAGCTTGGCTCGGGCGCCCCCTGGTGGCCGTCTTGCGCCACTGCATGCTCCCCGGCCCCAGTCCTGGCAGCTCAGCCTGCCCCAGAGGCAGGGGTCTCCGGCAGGTGAGCTTTGTGGACCCCACTCTCCAAGATAACGTGTCCCCTCCTCCCCTCCCAGCCGCCCTTGCTCATGGTCAAGTCCCAGCGAAATGTCACTTGCTGAGGAGGCCTACCCTGACCCAAGGCCCCCTGGCAGGTCCCTCCGTGTGCACCTGCGTGACACCTGTCTCCCTGCAGGTGGGAGCCTCTGCTCTGTGAACTAAAGTACGACCTTGAGCCCCCAGCTGAATGCATGGACCCCTTCTTGGCCAAGGAGCCCCCAAAATACCTAAAGCTGAGCCGCCGGCCATGTGAGGGGAGTTCGGACAGGCCCGTCGTGGCCCTCCCCTCTTGCAGATGTCCTTTGTGACTCTAGGACAGCCTGGGCCATGCCAGACAGAGCTCGAACCACACCTGCAGCTCCTCAACTTACCTAACAGCTCAGTGGAGCCTGGCTTCATGTCCGGAGGCTTGTGTATGATGAGCAGACCGTCCTTGTCTTAACTTAAAACATTCCAGGCCTTTAGACAAAGCTTCATGTCTGTAACCAATTACAAGTCAAAGACTCTTTAAACCGACCCATAACCTGTAAGCCCCTGCTTTGAGGGGTCCACCTTTATGGGCCAAACCAACGTACCCCTTCCGTGTATTGATGTATGACTTTATGTGTAATTCCTGTCCCCCCGGAATGCATGAAACCAAACTGTGACCCAGCCACAGCGAGTCCACTCGCTCAAGGCCCTCGGGGGCGGCTCCGGGCCACGGTCCTCCTATGTGGCTCAGAATAAACCTCTTTGCATTATTTTACAGAGTTTGGGTTCTTTCCCACTGACGGCTCCTAGGAAGTGGAGAGGGGGCTCGGGCGAGTCTCGGACAGGCCTGGGGCACATCCCACACAGTTTCCAAACACGAGGAGACCAGGGGAAACTTTCCCAGTGCTGCAGCTGTCGGGTACGACTGCCCTTAGTGGAATTCTGCAGCACTGAATCTTGTCCGGAGCATTTGCTATCCCTGGACAACACAAATGTCACCCGCATGCAGCTTTTGACTGAGTGGTTGTGTGACAGAGCAGCCACCCCTCCCCCCTCATAGACATGGACGGGAAACACTGACAGTGGGGAACATGTAACAGATGGAATGCCCCGGAGAAAACAGCAAAAAGATTTCCTGTCTCTTTAAACCATCCTCTACTCCTTTGTGAGAACGAAAACCTGCATCCCTGCCTCTGGGTGAGTCTTCCGTGCTTTGAGTTACAGGAGGCGGCTCAGCCCAGACCTGGCAGGACCCGGTGGAGGGTCCTGGGTGGAAGTCATACGATTGTCCGCAGGGAGACGGGATGATTAGAACCATCAACTGTAGGTGAACAGCAATTGCCTGAAGCTGAAGCAATTGCCTGAAGCTGAAGCAATTGCCCTCCCTTTAAAAGCTCCGCATTTCTGCTATCAGGGCGATTCCGGCAGGAGTCTCCAGCCTCCTCCTCTGCTGGCAAAGTAATAAACTTCCCTTTCCTTCCTCTCAAACCACTTGTTCTCGTTTTTCCGATGCAGCCTCACGGACACATGCAGAGCTAGCTTACGGTACAGGTGTAAAACGTGTTTATTATTTCATCCGAAACATCCCTTTTCAATTTGAGAAGAGGCCAATGGTTTGTTAATGCTCACGGGAGGCCGGGCATGGTGGCTCACACCTGTAATCCTAGCACTCTGGGCGGCTGAGGCCGGAGGATCGCTCAAGGTCAGGAGTTCAAGACCAGCCTGAGCAAGAGCGAGACCCCCATCTCTACTGAAAATAGAAAGAAATTAATTGGCCAACTAAAAATATATAGAAAAAGTCAGCCAGGCATGGGGGCGCATGCCTGTAGTCCCAGCTACTCAGGAGGCTGAGGCAGGAGGATCGCTTGAGCCCAGGAGTTTGAGGTTGCTGTGAGCTAGGCTGATGCCCTCACACTCTAGCCTGGGCAACAGAGTAAGACTCTGGCAAATTTTATTCAGTATTTTTTTTGTGTGGTAAAATATAGGTAACGTAAAGTTTACCATCCTCAAGAAAAAAAAATATGAGTGGAGATTTGCAAAAGAATTTTTTCAAAACACAAAGAAAACCAACTTTCCAATCCAACGGAGGATATAAAGTACAGTGGGAAATGCTGCCAGCCCAGGGGACTACAGGACAGGGAGGGCTCAGGATAAAGAGAAGGGAGAGGCCGGGCGCGGTGGCTCACGCCTGTAATCCTAGCTCTCTGGGAGGCCAAGGTGGGCGGATCATTTGAGCTCAGGAGTTCGAGACCAGCCTGAGCAAGAGCGAGACCCCATCTCTACTATAAAAGGAAAGAAATTAATTGGCCAACTAATATATATAGAAAAAAAAAAATTAGCCGGGCATGGTGGCACATGCCTGTAGTCCCAGTTGCTTGGGAGGCTGAGGCAGCAGGATTGCTTGAGCCCAGGAGATTGAGGTTGCTGTGAGCTAGGCTGACGCCACGGCACTCACTCTAGCCTGGGCAATAAAATGAGACTCTGTCTCAAAAAAAAAAAAAAAAGAGAGAGAAGGGAGAGGCCCGGCGCAGGGTGCAGTGGCTCATGCCTGTAATCCTAGCACTCTGGGAGGCCGAGGTGGGAGGATTGCTTGAGGTCAGGAGTTCAAAACCAGCCCGAGGAAGAGCAAGACCCCGTCTCTACTATAAATAGAAAGAAATTAATTGGCCAACTAATATATATAGAAAAAATTAGCCGGGCATGGTGGCACATGCCTGTAGTCCCAGCTACTCGGGAGGCTGAGGCAGAAGGATACTTGAGCCCAGGAGTCGGAGGTTGCTGTGAGCTAGGCTGACGCCACGGCACTCACTCTAGCCTGGGCAACAAAGTGAGACCCTGTCTCAAAAAAAGAGAAGGGAGGACAACTGTGTACACACAATAAGGCGGCAGAAACAGGTCCAAATATATCAGAATTCACAACAAACCAATATGGATTAAGCTTGCCTTTTCACACAGCGATTCCCACGTGGACTTTAAATAGCAACGCCCACATCTAAAACAAAACCGCCCGGAGAGTGTATAGTCCGCGCAGGCTACTGCGACAGAACGCTACAGGCCCGGTGGTTACACGGCAGACGTCACTTGTCAAGGCCCTGGGGGCTGGGCCTGCGACGTCGCGGTGCCAGTGTGGCCGGGTGCTGGGTGAGGGCCGTTCCCCGGCGTCCCTCCCTGTCATCACAGGGCAGAGAGCAAGCGCTGGCCTCTCCTGTCCTATAAGGACGGGAATCCCAGCTCACGACCTCATCTAAACCTGATCCTCCTCCCAAACGCCGCACTCCCGATGCCGTCATGTTGGGTGTTCGGGCTTTCTTTTTTTTTTTGAGACAGAGTCTCACTCTGTTGCCCGGGCTAGAGTGAGTGCCGTGGCGTCAGCCTCGCTCACAGCAACCTCAAACTCCTGGGCTCAAGCGATCCTCCTGCCTCAGCCTCCCGAGTAGCTGGGACTACAGGCATGCACCACCATGCCCGGCTAATTTTTTCTATATATTTTTACTTGGCCGATTAATTTCTTTCTGTTTTTAGTAGAGACGAGGTCTCACTCAGGCTGGTTTCGAACTCCTGACCTCGAGCAATCCGCCCGCCTCGGCCTCCCAGAGTGCTAGGATAACAGGCATGAGCCACCGCGCCCTGCTGGCATTCGGGTTTTCTAAGCCCTAGAAGTACAAGAACATTGATAGCAGCACTGCTCACCTGGAAAACCTGGAAACTATCCACTATCCACTGACGGGGGCAGGACTGAAGAGTGTGGCATATCCACACAGGGTTGTAATCGGCCCTCAGAACGAACAAACCACAATACACAACCGTACGCATGAACCTTAATGTGGGATGAAAAGATGTCACAGAGACTGTACCCAGCATGACACCCTCTCATACAGTCAGAACAACCAAAACCAAAACTAGACGCTTCAGGAATGCATACAGATTGGGCAAAAGTGTGCAAAAAGGAGAGCTGAGGAATGGCACTCGGGGTCCAGGGCGACGGAGTCTCGGTGAACGAGGCGGGGGGCTGGAAGGGGGACCTGGTCACTGCAGGTTATTTTCACGGTCCTGGCTCTTGTTTCGGGCGGTGCGTTTGCAAGTGCCTATTGCATTTCAAAAACAACAAATTGGGGAACTAAATACGTTTAAAAGGTGCGCCCAGCTTTGTCCCCTGAGTGATGCCCCTCCATTCTTTGCGCCTGAGATCCCCTCACAGGAAAAAGAACATCCCACCCCGTAATGGGCATTATGTAGATGGGGCCGCCCCAAACCAGCAAGAAAGAAATGACCTGCCAGGCGCGGAGGCTCACGCCCATAATCATTGCATTCTGGGAGGCAGAGGCAGGCGGATCGCTCAAGGTCAGGAGTTCGAAACCAGCCTGAGCAAGAGTGAGACCCCGTCTCTACTAAAAATGGAAAGAAGTTAGGACAACTAAACTAAAAATACATAGAAAAAATTAGCCGGGCATGGTGGCGCATGCCTGTAGTCCCAGCCACCTTGGAGGCTGAGGCAGAAGGATCGCTTGAGCCCAGGAGTTGGAGGTTGCTGTGAACTAGGCTGACGCCACGGCACTCACTCTAGCCTGGGCAACACAGTGAGACTCTGTCTCAAAAAATAAAAAAGAAAGAGAATCGACCTAGCAGAAAAGCGGAACGTGAACAGGCAACTCCCAGAAGAGGTGCCACGAAGTCCCACAAGCCCGAGAATAGTACGGGAAATGACAGTTGGAAGGAGCGGGCTGTTTCAGCCCTGTCTGATAGGAGAAGACACGCAAGCCACCCATGCCAAGCGCGTGCGGGGAAGCGCGGCAATGGGAACGTCCTGCGCCGCTGGTGGAGCACAATCACGCAAATAAATGCTTTGGAGCAGACACCGAAACTCTAGTGACGTCACAAAGTGCAGCAACGCAGGGTGGCCCCCCTTCTTCCCAGCGGAAGGGTCTCTCCCGGGCACTCGGGCGCCCAAAACACAGGCCCCTTTCAAAGCTGGGCTCCCTGGCACCTTGGCGCACCGGTGCGCTCGTGCTCTGGACAGCAGGTGCCTCGAGAACCACCCCACGGAGACACTGCGAGTGTCCCCTCTCAGCCTCCTCCGCCCACCGCCGTCTGCGCTGCAGCTGAGACCGGGACACGGCGGCTCAGCAGAGCGAGACTCGCACCCAGGGACAACAAGCGGGAAGGTCGGGATGGGGCATGAGCACCGCGCTGTCCAAGCACAGCCAGCGTCCTAGTCCCTGCTGTGGTCTGCGTGTCCCCTCCAAAACCGGTGTTGCAAGTTAACTGCCATTGCTGTGTGGCCTGCTGTCCCTCCCCGGCCGGCCCGGCCCGGGGCATTAGCAGGGAGAGAGGGCTCCCGGGAAGGGCTGGCGGTTCCAAGCCTGGTGATGGTGAGGGTGGCTTTTGTCCCTGGGGTCTCCATCATTTCACTGCACAGACAGAACCCGGTAATGTGGAGCTTCGTGCATTGCTGAGGATGAGTGAGTTCAACTTCACTGAGTTCTGTTTTTGTTATCATAAGGCTATTTTCCCACAAAAAATGTGAGTATGCTCTGGATTGGAAGATGAAGGGTCAGAAGTTCAAATGTGTTTGTTTTTGTTTTTTTGAGACAGAGTCTCACTCTATTGCCTGGGCTAGAGTGAGTGCCGTGGCGTCAGCCTGGCTCACAGCAACCTCAAACTCCTGGGCTCAGGCAATCCTCAGGCTCCCAAGTAAATGAGACTACAGGCATGCGCCACCATGCCTGGCTGTTTTTCTATATATTTTTAGTTGTCCAATTAATTTCTATTTTCAGTAGAGACGAGGGTCTTGCTCTTGCTCAGGCTGGTTTTGAACTCCTGACCTTGAGAGCAATCCTCCTACCTCGGCCTCCCAGAGTGCTAGGATTACAGGCGTGAGCCACCGCGCCCGGCCAGAAGTTCAAACGCTTTTAATCTCTGAGTGTCCGGCCTTCTGTCTGTGTTGTGATTAGACTCTGACCTGCCTTCTCCACAGGCAGGGGAGGGTGGGCCTCACCCAGACTCTCCCCACCACCACGCAGGGAGGTGGGGACACACGGGTCCCCCTGCTCGGTGGAGGGGGGTGGCTGGGCTGGAGCAGTGCCATGGACTTCCCCAGGGCCTTGCCGCTGGGGTCGCCTGGGAACAGAGAGTATTGGCGCTGCCCTGGCGTCCGGGTGCCCTGTGTGGGCTGCATAGGGCAAGGTCTGGTCTGGGGACCGACATGAGGGCAGGCGTCATCAGAGATGTCAGCGATGGTCATGGTGATGTTCAGAGGCCATCAGCAGGCTCCCAGCATTTGCTAGTCACCCGGGCCAAGTTGCAGAGCGTTGGTGACAACATGTCAGAGAGTCCTGGGTGCCGTCAGAGGGACGAGGACTCCTGTTGGCGAGCATCAGCACCCACCAGGCCCACCCCGCCCCACAAGGAGCCACAAGCCCGCCGACGCTCCCGAGGGCTGCCGTGCTGGGTGATGAAGCCCTTTGTCTCGGGCCCAGGAGTCTCATGTCTTCTGCCCAACTCCCCGATGCCATGGCAGGCACGACTGCCGGCCTGTGAGCAGTCTGGTGACCCCTTTCCCCACTGCCAGCAAAAGGGACCGGGATTGTCCCAGAACAAGTTCTGGGCCAGGGACCCTGAGGGGACACATGCTGGGGACTTCTGAGAAGGATTTTCCCACCAAGCGGGGATGTCACAGGGGCAGGCCCCGCCCTCTCCTTCCTGTGCTGTTCGTGAGATGACACAATGCCGGCGCTACCCTGGCCCCTCGGGGAGACTCAGGTGGCAATGCCAACCCTCCAAGATGGCAACGGAGGGTGGGCGGCACCTGGGTCCTCTGAGGCATGGCCATGCTGCCCAGGTGACCCTGGATCAACCCTGCCTCAACTTCCTCAGAGCGAGACGTCAGACGTCATCGTGGCCACGGTCTGTGGCTCACGCTCGGGAGCTAACTGCGTTCAGAGGGGCCACCGGGCTGGGGCTTTCTTGGAACTGGATGGGCAGCCCCCGAGTCCCTGGGTGCTGGTGGAGCCACCGCAGGGCAGGCCCCAGGACCTCAGGCGCGCCTGGGCAAGGACACACGGGCTTTGGCCCCACCTGAGAATGCAGCAAGGCAGAGCTCCCTGCTCATCGGAAGTGGGGGTCTCTCTCTCCCAGGACGGCTCAAGCTGGGGGACAGCAGACCCCACCCTGGACTGCCGCATGTGCGGAGACAAGGTTCTTTCTCAGGCCCTGAGTGACCCTCGTGTGCTCAGAGATCGGGGAGGACGAGGCAGGAGGCGGCATCTGGCCTTGCGGGGAGGCGAGAGCTGCGAGGGGAGAAAGGGCCTGGCACTGCGGGAGGGGCTCGGTGGTGAGGGGCACAGGGCGGGAGACACGGAGACAGCCCCTTCTCAGGACTCCCAGGACCTGGCCTGTGCTGTCCACTTTCTCTCCTCCCAGCACCCACCCGCCCTTCCCAGGCGGCAGCTTCTGGGGAGCTGGCTGCACACGCTGTGCTCTGTCCCCCTTCCCACCCCACCCCTCCTGCATGTACGCAGGGCAGCCTGCAGCCCACGCCTTCCCGCGACCTGCCTGCCGTTCTCGGCCACGCGCTGCTCAGCAGCCCACCTGATCCTCTGCCCCCAAGCCCTGTGCTGGGGGACCACCCGCCACAGGTGCAGCAAGCACAGCTCTGCCTCCAGGCTGCTGCCCGCGGGGGTCCCTGTGCACCTGCGCCGTGCCCCTTGGCCCCCAGAGTCCACCTGGCCGCCCATCTGCCTTCCTGGCAGCACGGCCGTGCCCAGGCATCAGCCTCCGGTGTGCACAGGGACAGTCCCGCCTGGGTTGAGCGACAGCCCCAGTGCAGGTGGCACCGGTGGACACCCACCAGGATTTGTGAGCTGACGGGTGACCTAGTGAGAGGACAAGGGGACCGGGTGGCTGGCTTCTCTGTTGCACCTGGCCACCACAGGCCACCTCAGGACGCCAGGGAAGGGCAGGCTGGAATATAGCCCGGGGGACTCCAGAGGACAGAAGCCCTGGGCCACAAGCCTGACAAAGGCCCTTGGTTCCCGGCCTCCCGTGGCTGGAGCCGTGGTCCACGTCATGGAAATGGCGGGTGCCAGGAAGGGGCTGGGGGAGGGAGGGGCAGCCTCCAGGTCTGTCTGATGTCCTCAGAGACACAGTCCCAGGGCAGGGGCCACTAAACCAAGCCAGCTGGTGGAGCCAGGGTCCCTGGCCCCTTGGGAGGGAGAGACGGACAGTGGGACGTGGACCCCACCACACGAGGTGCCGGAGAGGCTGGGGGCAGAGGTGGGAGGCACCGGGCAGTGCTGAGGAGCAGGGGAACCTGGCCACAGCCCACACAGGCCAGGAGGAGCCAGGTGCACGCAGGGCAAGGTGCCTGGGGTCTGTGGGCCCAGGGCGGGGGCCTCTTCTCTGCACCGAGACTAAGCCAGGCCAGGGGTGCCAGCCGGACTTCTGACACAGGGACACAGGGCTCTCGAGGCAAAGCAGGCCCCACAGTCTCTTGGAACCCTGGGCCAGTATCTTGGACCCCTGGGCCACCCTTCCCTCCAGGAAGGGTGGTCAGGGCAGCACTGCAGCCTAGACCCTCCCCGACCTCACCTGCCAGACCTTCCTGCAGCTGCCACTGTTCCCCCAGGAGCCCAGAGCCGGGCGCTGCGGACTTGTCTTCACTGGGAGACCCAGGCCAGGCTGAGGGTGGAGGGGCGCTGGCTGGAGCCCCGACTCACAGAATCACTGCTGCCCCTCAGGCCTGGCCCACTGGCCCCTGGCCCAGACCACGCCCCACTCCCCACCCTGGCCTGGGGCCTTTCCAGGGCCGCCCCAGACCCTTGGCTTGGCCGTGGCTCACTCCCGCCCCCCCCACAAGGGCGCCACGGGGGCTGCTGAGGGCGTGTTGGGAGGCAGGCCCAAGGCACAGCTTGGAGGGCAGGGGGCGCTGGCCACACCTGGCCAGGGCAGGGTTATAGCCACAGAGGTAAACCCTGTCACCTGCGGCCAACTGCCTGGAAAGCAGGTAACTTTCAAAGGCCACAGGTCACATCACAGGTGCAGATGTGCTGCAGTGCGTGTGCCGGGACACTGCCAGCCCCACAGGTGTCTGGAGCGAGGCCAGGCCGGGCTGTGGTGGGGACCGGGCTCCGCCACCCGGGCCTGGGGCTGCCACATCCACGTGGGAGCAAAGCCGGCACCTGGTCCCAACTGTCTGTGGCGTCCTGGGCTGGGGGAGCCCCTGGCAGGGTGGTGGGAGAACCAGGGACATGGGGGCACTTCGGGGCCTGGGGTTGGGGCAGCAGAGACATGGGACCAGGACGCCTATGGGGTGTGAAAGATGGGCTTGAGGTGCCCAGGAGGAGGAAAGTAGGGCCACGGTCCCTCTGGAGCTGGGAACGGTGAGCCTGGGGAGAGGAGTCTCCAGCATGGCACTATGGCCCCAGGTGGGCCAGCAGCTGCCAGCCCCACCGCCCCCGCGCCACCCTCTCTGCTCCCCTCGCACAGCCCTCCTTGCCGCCACGCCCCGCCAGCCCCGGGTAAAGACAGGGGACCCGCGAAACAGGCAAAGCAGTGCAGCGTTGGATACAAAACTGTAAACACGAGTCTTTAAAATGACAGGGGCTCCTTGGCCCCAGACTCTGAGCCAGAGGCCCCCACCGAGGGCCGAGATCTCCGCACACACTGCCCTCCCTTCCAACCGGGGGGCCCAACAGGCAGGGGCGGCCTGGGCCTCACCAACCGCCCTGCGCGCCGGCGCGGGCTGGCGGAGCGGGGAATGAGGGTCCGCGGTCCGGTCCGAGGGATTCCTGAGATGAAGAAGCGGCCGTGGCCCCCACCACGCACTCTCCGCACAGGCCCCAAGAGGAGCCCGCCCCCACCCCATCCCATGCAAACCGCACGCCCGGGGCAGGACCCGCGTCTCTGCGCCCCAGGGCCGCCCTGGGGGCCGCGCGGGCCCTGTCACGTGTCCAAGGCGTCACGCGTGGGCGAGGGGCCGTGGGGGCGCCCGGGCGGGCCGTGCAGCGGCGCGGGCTGCGGCACCGAGTTGCGCTGCGAGGGTGGCGGCTGCAGCTCCAGCGCGAGCGCGGGCGGCGGGAAGTCGCGCACCTGGCGGCGGTACTCGAGGAAGGTGCAGGCCTTGGTGGCGAGCGCCACCACATTCTTGCCCACGAAGATGGCCGAGACGCGGCTGTCGCGGAACAGCGCCATGTTGGCTGCGCGCGCCAGCACGGCCACCACGTTGACGGTGGCGAGGCTGAGCACCGGGTAGAGCATCATCTTCTGCGGCGCGATGTGCTCGCCCTGCATGCTGACCTCGCTGAGCGCCACGCACGGCAGCACCAGCAGCAGCATGTAGCAGTAGAAGAAGGTGAGGCCCTCGGCCCACAGCGGCAGCCCGGTGCGCGGCGGCTCCCACAGGTTGGCCTGCATGTCGAGCAGGTCCAGCAGGTCGAGAGCCACCCAGAAGAGGCGGCCGCGCAGGTCCTCGCGCTTGCGGAAGGTGCGCACGTACTCCATGCGGTCGAGCGCCACGAGCAGCAGGAAGAGGCCGGGCACGCACACCGACAGCAGCAGCGTCAGCGCCTTGCGCGCCACCGGGTCCGCCGCGCCGCGCCGCGCCGCCTTGTAGTTCTGGAAGATGAAGTAGAGCTTGATCTCCAGCACGAAGATGTACAGGAACCAGAGGATCATGGCGTAGCCGCGCTTGGCCGTGCGCACCTCGGCGCCCACCCACACGGCCACGTAGCGCAGCACCAGCAGGAAGCACACGTCGCCCACCAGCACGATGATGCACACGCCGATCTTGCGCGGGCCCTGGTTCTGCTCCACCAGGTACGCGTCCATGACGGCCATGCTGCCCACGATCACCAGCGTGGTCAGGCACACGTGGCGCCGGTCGGGCGGCGGCAGCACCATGGTCGGCCGCGCGGCCCACGCCAGGCGGGACGAGGCCCTGCGGCGGCGCTCAGCCCGCGGGCATGGCGCGGCGCGCGGAGGGGCGCGGGGCGGTCCCGCTGCCCGGAGGGCGCCGCCGCTCCCTGCCGCGAGCTCCGGAACCTGGGGGCGACAGAGCAGAGGGTCAGCGCGCGGGCCCCAGCGGCCTCCCCTGACTCCCGCAGCGTTTTCTCTGCGCGGGGCGCTGTCCCCGCGCCGGGCGCCCGCGGCCTCTGTCGCGCACGCACGCGCCGACGCGCGGACCGGAGCCCGGAGCCGGGGCGGGGCCTCCAGGGGCGCTGCAGCCCCGCCTGCGGCCGGAGACCTCGTCCCACCGCTGCCAGGGAGGAAACGTGACGGAAGTGTTTTCTCCGCGCCGCGCGCGTTCTCAGAGCCGTGTGGGTTGTTACCGCCGAGCCGGCACCACCGTCCTCCGGCTCTGACGGCCTGGACCCCACACCACGCTGCCGTTTCCGTGGGGTGTCGGGCGGCCAGAGTCCCGGCCCCCACCGCACTGGGCAGGGGGCGGGCCTGCACCTTCCCCGCCACCGCTCAGTGAGTGCCCGCCCGGGGAGCAGGGACTGACAGTCATCCAAGTCCTGATAACTCCACCGTACAAGCCTCTCCATGCCTCCCTACTCCTGCCCTGCAGCCCCCACCATCTCCTCCCCTCCTGGACTCAGTCTCCCCTCCTGGGCTGCGCAGACTTCCCTCTACCCTCCCCCCACCAGGGCTCCCCACTGCCCAGAGCAGGTGGTCTCTTGTCCTGGCCGCACCTCCTGTATATTCCGTCAGCCTCTGTGCCAGCGCGCACGCACTGCCGCTTGGCACTGGTGGGCCCCACCGCTGGCTCCCTCCGCCTTCCCTGCCAATCTCAGGAAGCCCTGGGCATCCACAGCCCCTGCACCTCCCGCACACCCTGGCCATGCTGGTCAGAGTCCCACACCTGACTTCGGGTCCCCACACCTGGGTCCGCTCACACCTGGGTGAGGACAGAGGCCCAGACACCCTCACCCACCCGAAAGTCACTCACAGGCTCACTCCCAGCCAAACCCCTCCCACCCCTCCACAGCACCCCAGGCCTGGGGCTCGGTTTACTGCCCTGTCTAGACAAAGGCATAAAATTTAATGTCCCTGTGACAGTAGAATGAGCCACCTGCCCCTGGTGGCACTGCCGCCCCAGCCAGTGCGGGGCCTCGAAGTCCGCACACGCAGCAGCCAGGAGTGCCCACAGCCACACACAGGAACCCCCAGCCCCTGGGAGCCCAGACACCTCCAGTAGAGTATGCCTTGGGGCGCTCAGCCATGCCAAGGCACAGGACCTCCGTCTCCTAACCGGCACATCACCCCCTTTTCACGCCCACTGGATAGACACGCCTGACCCAGGAAGCCCACTCTGGGCCCACCTGGGCCTCCTCCGGCTGCAGCCGCAGCCTGGGCATTTCTTTCCTGGGCGCGCGGCCAGGCCACGCAGCCCGAGAGCCGCTGCAGCGGGGACGCTTTCCTCCAGCTCCTTCGGCCCCTCAGTGGCTCCGTCACTCGTCTACTGAGGACTCTGTGCTAGCGATGGGACAGACCCCATCCCAGGGGAGCCCCTGCCCCAGAAGCCAGAACCCGCCTGGCCACCCCTCCCCCACACCCTGCCCAGGCCTGGCTCCCTAGGGGCCTGGCCCCAGGCCCGTGTGCCCCCAACGCCCACTGCTCGGACCTCACACACAGCCTCGGACTTCCAGGCCCCTCGCTGCCCGCCCCTCCCCCGCGGCTCGCGGGGCCCCCAGCCCAGAAGGCCCCTCAGTGCCCAGGAGAGGAGGCGCGGGGCGAGGACCCGCCTGCCGAGCGGGGCAGGGGCTGAGCCGCTCCCAGCGCGCTGCGTCTCCGCCTGTCTCCCCGACTGGGGCCTGGTCTCCGTGCCCCGCCGCCGCAGGCCTCGCCCCTGCAGCGCCCCCCGCGCCGTCCCACAGCCCCTCCGCCCGGGGTGGGGGTCGAACAGGCCCAGCCGGCAGCGGCGCCTGGGCCCCCGCCCCGCTCCGCGGATGCAGCCGCGCGCCCGGCCCGCGCCTACCCCGCCGCCGGGCAGATGCTGCGCCGCGCTGGGCCGGCCCCACCGAGGCCTCCGGCTCCGCTAGCTCCGCTCCGGCTCCGCCCGCCCGCGCGGCCCCGCCCCCGTCCTGGCGGCCCCGCCCCGCGCCCCTCGGCCGCGCGCCCCCGCCGGACCTCGGGACCGGGCAGGGCGGGGGATCCCGGCGCCCCCGCCCACTGCGCAGCGCCCGTTGCCACGGCGACAGCACTGCGCCGTGGCGGCGCGCTGGACAGGTGGCACCGGCGCGGGCCGCCCCGGGGCCCCGGAGGTCGCCTGTCCACCCCTCCTCTCCGCCCCCCACACCGGAGCACCGCGCCGGGCGCCCTCAGCCCCCTTCGTGCCCTGAAATTCCGCCGCGGCCGCCCGCTGGAGTACCCTCGCTCACCCGCACAGGCCGTGCGCCAGGCCCGGTCCCCGGAGCTGGGCCCAGACGCAGGGGCTGAGCTGACCGCCTGGCTCGCTGCGGCTTGCCCCGCGGGACCTTGGCGGGGGCCTGGGTCCTCTGTCCCCATGGGGAGAAATCCCTACCCCCTGGGTTTCTTCTGAGAGTGGAAGAAAAAGAAGGTGAGCAACCCGCGTCCTCTTCTCCAGCCCCTCACCGGGGCAAGCCGGGGTTTGGGGACTTAGACTTCACCTCGTCACTGAGGTGACACCCACTGAGCGCCCTACCCACCTCCTGGCCTGTCCATCCTTAGGGCAGAGGCTGTCCTGCAAGAGCCAGAGGAGACCCGGGCTGCCTGCCTGCCCTCCTGCCCAGAGCAGCTCCCCCAACCCCCACAGAGGAGGAGACTGAGGGACAGACAGGCGAAGGGACACTCAGGACCCCACTCCTGAGAAGGGTCTGCTTACACTGAGGCCCTGCACCGCGCCAGGTGGGTGCTGGTGGCCGGGCTGTGCGGGGACCCATCTGTGGTCCTCCCTCGGCCCTGGGGGCGAGGTGTGCATGGGGCAGGCGGGAGGCAGGTACAGCAGGCTCTGGGCCATCCGTGAGAGGCACGGATGAGGGTGGTGAGGAGCCGGTGGGGTGAGCCTGCGGGACAGCTGTCTGGGGGACACCGCCCACGGCCACTGACGGGCTTGCGCTCATTCCAGGGAGGGCCGTCAAGACCTGGAAGCTGCCTCCATGCCCAGGAGGGGCCCCACATCCAACCTCCCCGGGGAGGCCTCCAGAGGCCCCTCACCTCAGGGGAAGAAGGCCGCTGCAGCAGCAGCATGGGAGGAGAGGAGGCAGTGAGCCCCGGGCCTGGGGCCTCGGGTCCCGGGCACCTGGCCGGCAGACCCACCTGTCAGAGATGCAGCAGCTGGGCTGCAGGAGGGGCTGGGTGTGCCTCAGGGAGGGGCTGCCCCCAGGCCTCCCCCTGCCCCAGCTCACCCCGGAGTATGCCGCAAGAACCCAAACCCGCAGAGCTGCTTCAGTGCCCTGCACACCACCGCCCTGCACAGCACCCTCCCAGCCGGGACGGAAGACCCTTCCTGGCCGGAGGGGCTCCGCAGCCACGGTTGAGGTGGGAACATTGTCCTGAGCGGTCTGGTGCCCATCGTAACCCCAGGAGCCGTGGGAGGCCCGTGGAAGGAAAAGGCAAAGGGACTCTTCTCTGCAGCCTCTGGAAGGACCTGCGCGCTCAGCCCCGAGGCCTCTGGCCTGCAGAGCCGCCGGCGGTAAGATGGCATTGCTGTAGCCGCGACGTTTGTGTCTGCTTGTCACAGCAGCAAGAGGATGCCAACACAGTTGCTGACCTAAAGCAATTCTGTACCCAGACGGGAACCGAGAGCGTTTTCTGAAGCAGGCTTGCAGTGACAAACAGCCTACAAGATACTCTTCGAAGATGATAATCCCAGATATGAGGCCGGGGGGCCGTATACCTCCCCGAGGGCCCCAGATGAGGTCACCCGCACAGCCCTGGCCACCAGCACCCACCTGCCGCACGTGCAGGGCATCAGTGTAAGCAGACCCTTCGCAGGAGTGGGGTCCTGAGTGTCCCTTCACCTGTCTGACCCTCGGTCTCCTCCTCTGTGAGGCGGATGTGAGGGCTGCAGTGGGGAGGAGGGCAGGCAGGCAGTAGAAGCAAGTGGTGGATGCGTGGGGAAGCCTCAGTGAGCGTGACCGTGTGCACCAATAATGTCGACATTTAGAAGTAAAGGGTCTCAGAAAACATGAAATTAAAATACAAGCCAACAACAGCATATAAAGCCAGAGGGAGGCCAAGGGTAGCAGTCGGCTGTGATGAGTTAGGGGAGCACTCCGGGAGTGTGGATGGAGCGAGGTGCTCCCACACGTGCAGAAGGAAACAAACGAATGAAAATAGTACCGGTGGACCCAAAAGAAGACAAGACAGGAAACGTAAAGCAGCTGGAAAAATCAGAAAACTTTCAGGCGGGCCGCGGTGGCTCACACCTGTAATCCTAGCTCTGTGGGAGGCCAAGGCAGGCGGCTCATTGCTCAAGGTCAGGAGTTTGAAACTAGCCTGAGCAAGAGCGAGACCCCGTCTCTACTGAAAATAGAAAGAAATTAGCTGGACAACTAATATATATAGAAAAAATTAGCCAGGCATGGTGGCGCATGCCTGTAGTCCCAGCTACTTGGGAGGCTGAGGCATGAGGATTGCTTGAGCCCAGGAGTTTGAGGTTGCTGTGAGCTAGGCTGATGCCACGGCACTCACTCTAGCCTGGGCAACAAAGCGAGACTCTGTCTCAAAAAAAAAAAAGAAATCTTTCAGAAGGTGGCAGATCCAAACACTAGCAGACCTGTAATTATATTAAGTACAAATGAACTAAATGTTCCTGTCGAAACGCCAAGGTGATCAGTCCGACTGAAAACAAACCAAAACAGATACTATGTGCAGGGCCCGTCTGAACCCTGGGACTGCGGGCGGGGAGGGCAGGAAAAGACACTTGTTGGAGGAACACACGCCCCAAACAGGAGGTCGAGGACGGCTGAGCTGCCACAGGTGCCGGTGGGTGCTGGCCATACAGGGGGCGGCTCCTGCTCCTAACAGGCGTGTGATGTGTTCAGGATTCAGGGTGAATTGTCAAGGTGCCTGTAGGTTACTCTTGAATGGTCCAGAACAAAATGTATATTTGCAGCCAGGCACGGTGGCTCACGCCTGTAATCCTAGCACTCTGGGAGGCCGAGGCAGGCGGATCGCTCAAGGTCAGGAGTTTGAAACCAGCTGAGCAAGAGCAAGACCCCATCTCTACTATAAATAGAAAGAAATTACTTGGCCAACTAAAAACATATGGAAAAAGTTAGCCGGGCATGGTGGCACATGCCTGTAGTCCCAGCTACTCGGGAGGCTGAGGCAGGAGGATTGCCTGAGCCCAGGAGTTTGAGGTTGCTGTGAGCTAGGCTGACGCCACAGCACTCTAGCCCAGGCGACGGAGTAGGACTCTGTCTCCAAAAAGAAAAAAAAATGTATATTTGCACACACACACACATCAATAAAGATAAACCAGATGTGGCAAGATGGTAAGAGTCACTGACTCTAGTCGCAGCGTTTACGTTTGCTTTTTATGTTGTTCTTTTACGTTTCCTGGGTTCCTGTTTTGGTGACATGGAGTGGACGCAGGCGGCCCTGCCTGTGAAGGCAGGCAGAGCACGGGAAGAGCTCTGAGAAGCAAGGGTGACAGGCGGATGGGTGGGAGGGCCTGCACGTGAGACGCCGCCAGACGTGTCTGCACACCCTCCACCCCTCCCCCGCGCCCCGTCTGGACTCACGCAGCCTGAAAGCCAGACGGGACTGGCATGGACAGAGAGCTCCAGGAGCAGCCCCCCAGTTCTGGCTCGGAGCAGGGGAGAGAAAGGGGGCTCCTAAGGCTCCCAGAGAGTAGGAGAGCCCCCGAGGGAGGTTAGGGTGTGGGGGTGGTTTTGTTTGTCGGGTTTTTGGTGCCCGTGGGTGTTGTAAATTACTCTTCTCTGTTCTCTCATGCGTGCCCCAGCCCCAAGACATCGCATCGAGGCCACGGCCAAGGCCACGGGTGTTCACACGTGCCTGAAACGCTGAGAGAGGAACCTTCCTCTCCAATCCCAGAGGCGTGGGCCCCAGGGAGCCAGAAAGTACCAGAGAGACGGGGGAGGGAGGAGCCTCAGCAGCAGCCCCATGGGGCTGAGAACCGACCAGAGGGCCGGCCGCTGCCCAGTGCCACGCTGGCCCCGGCCAGTGCACGCCCAGGGCAGCTCAGGGAACTGCAGAGGCTTTGGAGACAAACCGACACGCAGCCACACCCCACGGAAGGCTGTTGGGAACACGTGGCCCAAACCCAGCTGGGCTGGCTGCCTGACGGAACAGAACGGCAGCATTCACAGGGGGGTTTTGATAAGGCAGAGTCTCGCGTGACGTCTGAATGTGCAGGGTGCAATCCAAAATTACTCTGCTCCGAGGAGCCAGGAAATCCAACCTGCAAGATGAAAAGAAAATCAGTGGCCGCCAATGCCAAGATGACACAATCCACCCAACTCAGTATTGGCAAGGAGAGCAGAGCGACATTAAACCAACACACAAGTGCCACGCCCAGGTGGAGGTTGTTCCAGGAACGCAAATCGGGTTCGATTTGTGAGAATAATCGGTGCGGTCCCCACATTAACAGTCTGAAGAAGAAACCCATGTGTTCAGCTCGACTGATGCAAAGACATCGTTTGACAGAATTCAACATTAATCCATGGCGAACACTTTCGGCAAAGCAGAAATTGAAGGGAACTTACCTCATCTAATAAAGGGAATCTACGAAAAGCAGCAACAATGTTCCACAGCGACTCTATCTATGCAGACCTACCCCCGAAGGCCAAAGGAGCTGGGAGGCAAAACAAAGAGGCTGAGGAATCCCGTTTCTCAGAAAGAAACATTTAATAGGGATTTACAAACAAGCCATGTTTCTGGCGGCCACAAGACAGTGGACCCCCTCTGGAAAGTATTCTTTTTTTTATTTGTATTTTTTTTTTTTTTTGAGACAGAGTCTCACTCTGTTGCCCGGGCTAGAGTGCCATGGCGTCAGCCTAGCTCACAGCAACCTCAATCTCCTGGGCTCAAGTGATCCTCCTGCCTCAGCCTCCAGAGTAGCTGCGACTACAGGCATGCGCCACCAAACCCAGCTAATTTTTTTTCTGTATATTTTTAGTTGTCCAGCTAATTTTTTCTATTTTTAGTAAGACGGGGTCTCCCTCTTGCTCAAGCTGGTCTCAAACTCCTGAGCTCAAACGATCCGCCCGCCTCGGCCTCCCAGAGTGCTAGGATTACAGGTGTGAGCCACCGCACCGGGCTGTAAGTATTCTTTATATAGCAAGTTTTTCTTGGTAAACTATGTGCAGCTGGTCATGTCTCAAGGTCAGATAAACCCTTTATGAGGGTTGTCTGTGCCATAGGAATTGTTCCTCTAGGAGGGGTTGTCTGTGCTGTGGGAACACCTTGTCATACAGGAGTCAATCATCAGTCCCCAGGACTGGTTCGGCTTCAAGATGGCATCACTCTTGCCACTCAACAGGCTGGTTTCCTACAAACAAAAACCCTGCATTCAGCTTGACACCTAACAATGAAGGACTGGATGGTTGCCCTCTGATCGGGGGCAAGGCAGAGATGTCCAGCATATTCGCTCCTATTCAACGTCACGTTGGCAATCCTAGCCAATGCAATAAAGTAAGAAAAACAAATAAAAGACATAGAGATTAGGAAGGAAGGACTAAAAATGTCCCTATTCATAGATGATATGAAAGTCTATGTAGAAAATCCCAATAATTCTACCCCAAAAAAAAAAAAAGTCGGAACACTAATAAGTCAACTTAGCAGGGTTGTGGGATCAAAACACAAAATTCAGTCCTATCCCTAAATAGTAGCAATGAACAACTGGAAACCAAAATTCCAAAAGCAATATCATTTACAATAGCTCCCGAAAAATCAGACATTCGATACTTTGGTGTTACTCTAGGAAGGCACGTACAGGATTTCTGTGCTGAAAATTACCAAAAACTGACTTAAGACATCAAGGAAGGCCTGAGTAAATGGACAGGCATACTGGGTTCCTGAGTCAGAGGACTTGATGTGGTCGATATGCTGGTTCTCTCCAAAAGGATGTACAAATTTCAGTCAAAGTCCCCATGGGAAATCTTGTAGATACAGACAAGCTTATTCCACAATGTCTGCGGATCAGAGGAGTCAAAATCGTCCTGAAGGGGAAGAAAACTGGAGGATTCTGACAGCGAAGACTCGCTGTGAAGCCAAAGCAAGGAGCTGGCGCGTTGGCAAAGGGTGAGCCCGCAGGTCACCGACCCACCCTCTGTCTCTGCAGATCTGCCTGTTCTGGACAGTCTGTGCAAAAGGAATCATGCACTATGGGCTCTTTGTGACTGGCTTATTTCGCTAAGCAAAATGTTTTAGGGTGTGCCACTGCTTTTTATTGCCGAGTGACATTCCATTATTCTGTTACCCGTCCATCAGCTGTGGGCGTCTGGGCCATTCCCGCCTTTCGGCTGCTGCGGGCGGTGCCGCTGTGCACACCGTGCGCAGAGCTGTGTGTGGCCGGCACGCTCGCTCCTCCCAGGCAGACGCTAGGGGGCGGCGTGGGGAGGGTTCGTGTGCAGCTCCAGCCAGAGCCGTTTTCAGACCACTTTGCCTTCCCGCCGGCAGCTGTGAGGGCTCCAGTGTCTACACAAGCAGCACCTGCTGTTGTCACTGTTTTGGTGACGGCCGTCCCAGTGGGTGCCAGGTGGAGTCCCACTGTGGCTGTGACACGTATGGCCTTGAAGGCTGACAAGGTCGGGCACATTTTCACGAGAGTATGGGCCATTCGTGTCTCTCCTTTGGAGAAATGCCTGTTCGAACCCTTGGCACATTTTCTCACTGGGGCGTTTGCCCTTCTGTTGTTCAGTTGTAGAAAGTTCTTTGTGTATCTGGATACAAGTCTCTTATCAGACATGTGATTTGCAAATATTTTCTCCTGTTCCACGGGTTGTCTTTTCAGTGTTTTGGATGGTGTCCTTTGAAGCACAAAACTCTTCTCCTTTTACTTAAGTTCACTTTATCTTTTCTGTCGTTTCCTGTGCTTTCTGCGTCACATTTAGGGCGACAGTCACAGAGATGTTCCCCTCTGCTTCCCTCCGAAAGTTTTGTGGCTCGGGGTTTCACAGTTAGCTCTGGGATCCACTGCGAGTTATATTTTGTGCATATGGTAAGGAAGGGATGTGCTGTGGATTAGATCCGGGCCCCAAGGGGTCCTTGGGAGTGTGGCCTTCGGGGTCTTTGCAGGTGTGAGCTGCCTAAGCCGAGCTCACGCTGGTTCCGGGCAGGTCCCAAATCCGGTGACTGGTGCCCTCATGAGGAGGAAGAGATTTGAAGACACAGAGGCAGAGGTCAGACCGACGCGGCTGCAGGCCAGGTGCCACCAGCGGCCAGGAGCGAGGCCTGGAGCAGGTTCTCGCTCAGAGCCCAGGAGGAGCCTACCCTGCCAACACCTCCGTCTCAGACTTCCAGCTTCCGAACTCTGAGAAGACAAACGTCTGTCGTCACGAGCCGTCCCGTCCGCGGTGAATCGGTACAGCAGCAGCCCTGGACGACCGAGGGGTCCGCCTTCACCCTTTCCCACGCCCGGCGGCCCGGCACGGCACCGCCTGTTGAAAAGATCGCTCTTTCCCCATTGCCTGGTCTGGCAGCCTCGTCACAGTCAGCTGAGCACACAGGCAAGGGCGGCGCTCTGCACCCCCATCCCGCCCACTGGCCCCCGCGTCTGCCCTGGGCCGGCGCCAACCTCGCCATCTTGGCCGCTCGAAGCCTCAAAGGAGGCTTTGAAATCGAGCAGTGTGAATCCTCCAACTCTGTCGCCTTCAAGACTGTTTCAGCTATTCCGGAACTCTTGTGTTTCTAGTTATGTAGATCTTTTGTGGTTTTTAGAGCACACGATCCTGAGTGCTTTATTCCTTGTGTTGCTGTCGTGATGGGATTGTTTTTTTTTTTGTTTTGTTTTGTTTTGTTTTAGACAGAGTCTCAATCCGTTGCCCGGGCTAGAGTGCCGTGGCGTCAGCCTAGCTCACAGCAACCTCAAGCTCCTGGGCTCAAGCAATCCTTCTGCCTCAGCCTCCCAAGTAGCTGGGACTACCGCCATGTGCCACCATGCCCGGCTAATTTTTATATGTATATTTTTAGTTTTCCAGCTAATTTCTTTCTATTTTTAGTAGAGACGGGGGTCTCGCTCTTGCTCAGGCTGGTGTCGAACTCCTGATCTCAAACCATCCGCCTGCCTGTGCCTCCCAGAGTGCTAGGATTACAGGCATGAGCCACTGGGCCCAGCCAGAACTGTTTTCTTAACTTCGTTTTCATTGCTCTGCGTAGAGACACGCTGCATTTCTGCATGCTAATCTTGTATGCTGCAACCTTGCTGAGCTTCTTTACTATTGCTAATATTTTTTAGTGCATTTCTCCCTCATTTCTAGATACATGATCATGTCATCGGCAAACAGATAGTGTTACTTCCGCCTATCCCATCTGGATGTCTTTGATTTCTTTACCTTGACTGACAGCCTTGGCTGGAACCTGCGGCCCCATGTCAAAGGAAGGCAGCAAGAGGGACGTCCTCATCTTGTTCCTGACCTTCGGGAAGTGCCCGGCCGTTCACCATTAAGCAGGACGTGCGCTATGGGGCTTTGCCATGTCCCTTTTGTCAGGCTGAGGATGTTCTCTTTCATTCCCAGATTTTTAGTATGTGGTAATTAATTTTTAAGTAAGGCATGAAAGTAATTCAACACAGGAAAGATAGTCTTTTCACCAAATTGGACATCCGTGTGTAAAAACAACCAACAAAGGACCTTCATCCTAGACCTCATCCCTTATACAGCAATAACTCAAAATGGATCACAGACCTAAAGGTAACGGGTAAAGCTATAAAACTTTGAGAAGGAAAATAAATAGAGGAAAATCTTCACAACCTAGGGTTAGGCCAAAAAATTTCTTAGACATGACATCAAAAACACAATCCATAAAAGAAGAAATCAATAAATCGGGCTTCATCAAAATTATAAACTTTTTGCTGTTGGAAAGTCACTGTTAAGAGAATGAAAAAACAAGTTATACTCTGGGAGAAAGTATTTGTAAAACACATATCACACAAAAGACTTATATGCAAAATATATGTTTTTTTAATTCTTAAAATTCATGGCCAGATTTGGTGGCTCACACCTATAATCCCAGCACCCTGGGAGGCCAAGGCGGGAGGCTCCCTTAAGGTTGGAGTTCGAGACCAGCCTGAGCAAGAGCGAGACCCCGTCTCTACAAAAAATAGAAAAAAGTAGGTGGATGTGGTGGAGTGCGCGGTAATCCCAGCTACTCCAGAGGATGCTTGAGCCCAGAAGTTAGAGGTTGCAGTGAGCTATGATAATGCCACTCTATCTAGACTGGGTGACAGAGTGAGACCCTGTCTCTAAAAACAAAAAACAAAAACAATCTTAAAAATCAGCAGGGAAAAAACAAACCCAATTTTATTTATTATTTTTTAATTGTTTTGCAACAGAGTCTCACTCTGTTGCTCTGGATGGAGTGCCTTGGCGTCAGCCTAACTCACAGCAACCTCCAACTCCTGGGCTCAAGCGATCCTCCTGCCTCAGCCTCCCGAGTAGCTGGGACTACAGGCATGTGCCACCATGCCCGGCTAATTTTTTCTATATATTTTTAGTTGGCCAATTAATTTCTTTCTATTTATAGTAGAGACGGCGTCTTGCTCTTGCTCAGGCTGGTTTCGAACTCCTGACCTTGAGCGATCCTTGAGCCACCGCGCCCGGCCTACCCAAGTTTAAAATGGGCAACTTCAGTATCAAATCCCACCTCGCGTGCTTCTTGGAGGCCTGGCCCCGTCCAGGGAGGGACGTAATTTGCGAAATAAATAAATAAATGAGGGCGAAAGACTTGAGCAGACATGTCACCAAAGAGGATATACGGATGTCACATCGGCACTCAAGGAGACAGGCTCCGTTAGGGAAACGCAAATGTCGGTGATGATGGCTCGGGACCCGCACAGCTCCGCAATGGCCGCGAGCGGGCAGCAGCTGGGGGCTCCGGTCCGTGCCAGCTCGTAGATTTAAACCCCAACACATCGGTGCTCACAGATGGATTAGAAGAGTCAACCGTAAAACAAATACATTCTGTTTCTATACTTCGCATTGAAAATGAGAACACGGAAATGTTGAAAACAAGAAAATTGGAGAAGGCGTCACGCAAGCGTGAGCTAAAAGAAAGCCTGTGCGCCTGTAACACCGGGCTTTCGGCAAAAGGATCAGCGGAGAAAGGAGCTCAGTCACAACGACAAAGGCTCAGTTCACCAGGAAAATATGAAAGTCTCGCATTCCTGTGCACGCAGTGACGCAGATGCGTGACGTGGGGCAGATACGGATGTAGATGTAGAATGCTGCAGGGCAGATGCATAAAGCACAGGCCGACAACGACAGGTGAGGCAGGCGTGTCTGCAGTCACAGGCGATGGTGTCGCAGCTGTCTGTGCCCAGCAGAGCAGACCCGGCCCAGGTGGCTCGCACAGAACACCACACCAGACGGCCGCAGGAGGACGTAACAGGAACTGGGCCGGAGGCAAGTCTCAGAAATTTCAAGTGCATGAAATCATACAGATGATGTTCTTTGACGATAGTACAGTTCAGCCAGTTTAAAAAAATAGAGAGACCATACGTATGCAAGTTACGAAATGCCCTTCTCGATAAACCCATGGGGTAAAGGAGAAATCGCATCGGTAGAAAACATTCTGAGCTGAGTTATAGTGAACTACTGTATATCAAAGCCTGTGGCATTCAGCTAAACCAGTGCTTAGGAGGAAACATACAGGTTTGAATGCATATATTTTGAAAGAAGAAATTGTGAAAATCAGTGAACTAAGCATCCAACTCAACGAATTAGAAAAAGAAAAGCAAATTAAAGCCAAGGAATGTGGAAGAAAGGAAATTACAAAGGGCAAAAAATAATGAATTTTTTTAAAAAAAACACAACAAGGCAAGGCGCAGTGGCTCACTCCTGTAATCCTAGAACTCTGTGAGGCCGAGGCAGGCGGATTGCTCAAGGTCAGGAGTTCGAAGCCAGCCTGAGCAAGAGCGAGACCCCGTCTCTATTGATAATAGAAAGAAATTAATTGGCCAACTAAAAACATATAGAAAAAATTAGCCGGGCATGGTGGCACATGCCTGTAGTCCCAGCTCCTCGGGAGGCTGAGGCAGGAGGATTGCTTGAGCCCAGGAGTTTGACGTTGCTGTGAGCTGGACTGACACCACGGCACTCTAGCCAGGGCAACACAGTGAGTCTCCCTGCCTAAAAAATATATACATAAATAAATAAACAACAGACAGGATCAACAAAGCCAACAGGTGGTTTTGTGACGGCGCGATGGCTTTGATAACCTCTGGGAAAACTAGCCCAGATAAGAAGAGAGAGACACAAATAACCAACACAAGCCATGACAAACAGGATGTAGCAGACATTAAAAAATAATAGGAGGATATTTAGAACAGCTGTATAAATCATTTGAAATTGTTGATGACTAATTTCTTTAAAAATACAACTTGTCAAAAATAAGTGGGAATTTGGAATAGTCCTGGAAAAATAAAAGAAGCTGAATCCACTAAGAAAAGCCTTTGCACAAAGAAAATTTCAGCCAGAAGGCTTCAGTAGCGTTCCAAACATTTAAGGAAGAAATGATCAAATTTTACCCCCCAAAATTATTTTGGAGGTTAAAAAAATAAGTAGTGATCCATCCCCAGCTCCGTTTTGGAAGCCAACTTAACAAGAAATGGAAATGATAGGCCAGTGTCACTCAAGAACAGAGAGGCAAAACCCTAGACAGAAATAACAGCTCGAACCCAATGACACGCTAGAAGGATGAGACAGGCTGGGCGTGGTGGCTCACGCCTGTGGTCCCAGCACTCTGGGAGGCTGAGGTGGGAGGATCACTTGAGACCAGCCTGGGCAAGAGCGAGACCCTGTCTCTACTAAAAATAGAAAAAATTAGCCGGGCGTGGTGGCTCATCCTTGTAGTCCCAGCTGCTCAGGAGGCTGAGGCAGGAGGATCACTTAAGCCTTGAATTTGGAGGTTGCAGTGAGCTATAATGATGTCACTGCACTCTGGCCTGGGTGACTCAGTGAGACCCTGCAGTGAGCTGTGATGATGTCACTGCATTCTGGCCTGGGTGACTCAGTGAGACCCTGTCTCAAAAAAAAAAAAAAAAAAATATATATATATATATAAATGAATATTTAGAATTAATATGCGCATTTAGCAAGATTGTTTACACAGGTCAATATGTCGAAATCAATAGTGTTTCCACAATTTTCAACAGTTAGAAAATTAAATGCCAAAATACAGAGACTATTCACAATAGGTCATAAAGATCAAATATGAAGAAACAAACCTAACAAAAGAAGCATATTACCTCTGAGAACCCATAATACACTGCCAAACACCTAAATAAATGGAGACGTGTGTTTGTAAGTCAGAAGAATCAATATTATAAAGATCTAAATTCTCCCCAAACTGATCTATAGATTCCATGTAATGCCAAATAAAATCCCACAGTGTTTTCCTGATATCCGACAAACTGGCTGTAGACTGTAGAAATGCAAAGGGTCCAGGAGTCGAGCCACCCCGAAGTGGGGCGGGAGGGAGGAGGTGCCCACCACGCAGGAAGGCTCCTCACAGGCGGGCGGAGTTAGCAGCATGGGGGCGTTCACAAAGGGACAGGGCAGTGACCCATTATTTGGAATTTTTCATGGAAAACATCGCAATGGCATTTAAAATGGAGAATTTGTTCTTGAGCATGTAAGTTTTTAAAAATTAGAAATGATAACCAAAAATCTCCCCTTCCAACAACCCCTAGGTCTAGACGGTTCTAATCAATTCTCCAGGAACAGTAATTCCTGTCTCAACAAGTTATTCCGGAAAATTGATTGCAAAGGCTGCAATGAGGCCAGTGTCATCTGCATTCCAAAACCTGATCAGGGAAATACAAAGAACAAAAGGAAAGGAGAAGGAGAGAAAACGATAGACCTATGTCACTGTGAACACAGGGATGGCTATCCTAAATAACATTTTGGCCAACTGAAATCAACTGGATACGAAAAAGTTAAAGCATCACGATCAAATAGCTTATCCCAGTAATGCAAGGATGGTTCCGCATGGGAAAAGGCATTACTGTAATTAATGTAATTCAGTACAATAAAGGAGAAATCCTATGATCGTCTTAATTAGTGAAGACAAAACATTTAATATTTACAATCCTAAAAAAAACCTTTAGGAAGGTAAGAACGGGGAAACTTTGCGACTTGGCAAAAGTCACCCAGCAGAAGCATCCGGCAGGCAGTGCACTTCCTGGAGGACTAGTCCCAAGCCCTGTGGCACTGAGAGCAAAGTGCCCACGGTCACCTCGGCGATGGGCAAGCGTGAGCACCATGGCCGAAGGAACCCGAGGTAACCACAGTGTCCCCGACCTGCATGACAGCAAGCAGCAGTCCTTCCATCTGTGACCCCTCGGTTCTGCTCCTCCGGTGGAACCCCGGGGACACCCACGGTGATCAAAGCAATGTGGCGCTGGTGCAGGGACAGCCGCCGGGCCAGAGGTGGGTCAGCGCCAGACGCCCACCCCCAGTGGACAGGAGCCAGATGTGGATTAAGTGGCCGCAGGGACTGTGGGGAGGGCAGGCCCGTGGGCAGGTGGCGCGGGCGACCGGCCGCTGTGGGGACTCCTGAGTGACGCTGCCTGCAGGAGTGGACTCGGGAGGGACTGACGACCCGAGTGCTAAAGGCAGGAGTGACAGGAGGGAGTGTGGGAGAATGTGGCCCGGGAGAGGGACACACGTGTCCTCAACAAAATGCTAGAAGTAAAAGCCAAGAGGCCAAAGATTTGACTGTGACAAAATTGAAAATCTCTGAGAAACCACGGGCAAAATTTTAACCAGATGAGAAAATGGGAGGAGACATTTAGGATGTGTGAAAACATCGAGGGGGTCGTGTCTCGAATTTTCAAGGGGTTCCTGCAAGTCAGTTTTAAAAAGACAGCAGTCCCCGAAGAAAAGTGACCAACGGGCTTGACCAGGCAGCTGACAGGAGAGGAAATCCAGAAACTGAGCAAGCGCATGACAAGATGCTCAGACTCAATGCTCAGGGACATGTAAGTCATGTGGAGAGGCCACTCCACACCTGTCCCGCTGGCCGACCTGTAGCAGCAAGGAGGTGCGCCCAGGGCCAGCAGGACGGACAGCCCGAGCAGGCGGAGGGCGACGGTCCCTCAGCTCCCCGCGCTGCTCCCCCAGGCCCGCCTGGGAGCCGGGTTCCCCGTGGTGGCCGAGGACTGAGGGGCTGTGGGCCCACCTGCAAGTGGTAGGGACATGGCGAATGGACCCCACTGGACACGTGGGACTTTACGCGTCGACTGGAAGCCACTGTGAGTGGCTGCACACCGAGCTCAGGGGATGGAGCTCTGAAGCACAACCCTAAGTGGAAACGAGCAGAATGGGCAGACACAAAGGCCTGCACGAGTTAGGACTGCAGTCACCACACTGTGTCCCGAGGCACCCCAGGGTGCCACGGTGAATTTTCAGGGGTGCTGCAAGGTATTTTAAAGTTTTGAGGGAGACACGGGAATGCCAGCATGTCAGGCACCTCAGGAACAACTCAAGAGAGCTCAGAGTTTCGACGCTGGGCTGCCCGTCTCTTTCTAAGAGAGCTCTCCGGGCGGCGGGACCGGCGGCAGGACCGTGACTGACAGCAGGCGCCAGGCGGAGATCAGAGCAGACGGGGACTCGCGGGCGCCGGCGTCCGGTGGGACTGAGGCCCGCAGAGCTGTGCAGGGACTGACAGACCCAACATCCTATTAGTAAATGATTATACTTACTTAATAATTAAATTAAGGGCATTCTTTTTTTTCCCGATTTATGTGGGGTTTGTTTCCAGAATTGCTACTAAGTTGTTAGGACATAAACACTTGGGCCGTTCAGCCCTGATAGACAGGACTCTCATGTGCTTCCTTTGCCCAAGGGGTGCCGAGGAAACACCGCGGAGACGCTGAGACGGCGCAGCAGGGGCCGGGTCAGGGGACACCAGCCGCTGCCGCAGCCAGCCCCGAGCCCTGCCGTCCCCACCCAGCCCTGTGCCTGGCTCGCTCGGCCGGGGCGGGCCACACCGGTGTCCGGGTCACTGCAGGAGGAGGCCGAGACGGACCGGCGGTGGTGCAGCAGGAAGCGCCGACCATCGGTGGGGGCAGCGGGGCAGGAACTCCCTCCGCTTGTCCTCTCTGCTCAAGGTGGCCAGGGCGCCGCCCTCCTGGGGCCCAGGCTCATCCCTCCGGAAACCCGCCCGTTGGAAACGCGCAGGCACACGGCAGGGCTGCTGTCCGGCAGCTCGGCGGCTCTGCCTCCCTGGCTCACGCTGCTGGCGGCCACACCCTTAGAGGACACGGGTCCCTTGGCTGACTGAGGGGCGTCCCCAGGGCCCTGCGGCCACACCTCTCCTGAGCTTCTTTCCCGCAGCTCGGGCCGGGGAGCGGCGGCTTCTCCTGCCACCGAGGCCCCAGGTCCTCTCCCTGCCCTTGGTGTCTGCGCACAAAGCCGCCAGCACTTGTCCGGCCATTTCTGTGCGGTGACACGAAGCGACAGCCCTCACTCGGCCACTGCCCGGCCTGTCCTCGCTCCTCCCGGAACCGCAGGGCTGGTGGTCACAGTGCCCGTCCCTGCAGCCGTCTGACCAGAGGTGCGCGCCGGCCCCCCCAGCCCGGCCGTAGCAGCCCCCCCACCCCCACCGCTCGCCGGGTGCCCGGGCCCAGCCCCCTGAGGCAGTGAGGCCGTGGGGGCCGCCGTGTGACGCTGCATTGTCATTTTCTGTAGTTTCACTGCTTCCACGTCCCAGGGCCTCGTCCCTGGAGGGACGGCCCAGCGCCGGCCAACTCCTAGCAGGCGAGGCGCGAGCCTTCCGTGTGCAGGCCACTGCCCGGAGCCCACCCCGCTCCGTGGGCTCTCGCCACCCGGGCCGCCCGGCGCTGGAGCCTGCGGGGTTTGCTTCGCGCCCGTCCTGAGCCGGCTGCCCGCCTCGCCTGTCCTTCCCGGCACCACACGGGGCTCCTGCCCGGCGCTGCCCCCGGCCCCTCGCCTTAGGATCCGAGAATAAAACGAGCTTGGCCCTTCCCGGCAGCCATTCCCGCCATCCCTGCAGCAGCAAACCGCAGGCCCCAGCTGGGGGCGGCTGCGCCCCAAGCCCCGTCCAGCCAGCCGGCGTCCCGCGTCCTCTTTGCTGCTGTTCAGGCGAGACTCTTCTGGAGAACCGGCCGGGCCCCCGCCCCTGTCCTCTCCCCCTCTCCCCTTGGGACCCTCGCCGCACAGCCCCACCTCCTCCAGGCAGGCCCGCGCCCAGCCCTCGCCCTCGGGTCCTACCTTTGAAGCACTGTCTATGCCGGCCACCAAGGCCCTGCCGACCACGCCCGCCCTGCGTCTTCCTCGCACTGAGCGGGGTCCCAGGCCCACCCCCGCCCACGCCCACCGGCCCCCTTTTCCAGCCGCCCGCCCAGCTCGGTCTCAGAGCCGCCCACAGCCTAGAGAGCCACAGACGGACGGGAGCCCACCCAGCCTGCCACACCCCTGCGCCACGCGGGAGGGCAGGAAGGACCAACCCCCCACGCCTCGCTGCCCCCGGAAGCACCCCACGCCCTCTGCGGGGCCCTCTGAAAGGACGGCCATACTAGAAACCGTTAACAGGGAAGGCAAACCATCAAGCAAACCAGAGGAGTCAACTCGCCGCGCAGCTGCCCTTTGCTCGGCTTGGCAGAACCCCTGGGGCTCAGCTCGCCGTCTGTGGGACCGACACCTGCGTGTCTCTGCGATTCTGTTCCCTTCTCAGGATGGCAGGCCGAGAGCCCCAGTCCCCGCCAGACCACCGTCAGGGACCCTGAGGAGCTGACCTCAGCCTCCAGGGAAGACACAACAAGTGGACGCGGCAGCTTCACAGCCTCTGCACTGCCAGCCTTTTCTTTCTTTGCTCCCGAAGAAACCCCAAACCCTTTACCCCACGCCACACTCCTTTCTTTCCATGCCCTGCCCTTCCCTCCCTTTGAGAAGCTGAATAAACTTTCTTTCTTTAGAACTATTCTAACCTTTGGGTTGAGAAATCCTTCTCCACCCGCTGGTGGGCTCACAGCCCAGCCCCTCCCTGGGCCCGTCCCCTCCCTCCTTCCTGCAGGTCCCTCCACCCTGCGGACTCTCCAGCCACGGCCCACCACCACCCAGCCTCCCCCCGCTGTGTCTCAGATCTTCCCAGCCACCTGCCCTGTCCCGTGTGCGCCCTGCCCTGGGATGGGCACCCCGTGGACCGGGCCCAGCGGGTGCCTGAAGGACAAGCCCAGCCAGGAAGGACAGAGAAGTCAGGCTGTGGGGGACGCCTGGCGCCCAGGACCCGAGGACAGGGACGGCCCAGACCCAGGGCTCCCAAAGGAGGGACAAAGGTGAGCCAGGCCACGCAGTTGGGGCGAGGTCAGGCTTAGTGGGGCTTCGTGGCTGCCAGCACAGCCACATGCCAGGACGCAGTGGATAGGGCTGCACATGTGAGGGAAGAGTAGCCAGCAGGGAGCCACGAGATAAACAGGATCCAACCGCTTAAAGACACTGTCCGACCAGAGCTGGAGCTCAGCAGGACACTGGGGACAGTCCCCGGGCACCCACGGGGAGGTGCGGCTCTGGAGACCCCAACAGGTGTGGTGCTGACCTGGCCAGCGTGGCAGCCAGCCTCGCCCATGTGGCTAAGGCCCGAGAGGCCCCGTCCCCCACAGCCCTCCCGCCCTGTGGCCTGGCGGTCCCGGCCAGCACCCAACTCGCGGCTCGGTCTTGCTGCCTGTCAACAGCCTCACCGCACGTGCTGCCGTCCCCAGCACGGTGGCAGGCCTGCTCTCTCCCGGCCCGGCATCGTGGCCGTTTCCAGTCCCTGCGGCACGGACGCGCTGCCTGGCACCCCACCCCCGCCCCGCGTCTGGGCAGGCCGGTGAGCACTCCAGCCTGTGCCCGGCACCTCCCAGCACGGGGCGTAAACCCACCCGCTGCAGAACGGGGCCCTCACCAACTCAGCGAGCCGCGGGGCCTCCTGCTCGTGGCCGCATTTCCCTGTGACACTGAAAGTGACCATTTTGGCTCTGCCCTCCTGCTGTGCCGGCCTTATCTCACAGCCGTGACAGTAGCTCCCTGCGCCTCCTCGGTGGGACTCCGTGCCGGCTACAAACGCTGCAAACACGTTCTCCCACTCTGGCTGGCTTTTCAACTTCCTCTTAAATTTAATTAATTTATTTATTTTTCAAGACAGGGTCTTGCTCTGTGGTCCAGGCTAGAGTGCCATGGCGTCGTCATCACAGCTCGCTGCAGCCTCGAACTCCTGGGCTCACATGATCCTCCTGCCTCAGCCTCCAAGCAGAGAGGACTATGGGCACCGCCACACCTGGCTGTTTCTCTATTTTTATGTTTTGCAGAGACGGGGTGTCGCCATGTTGCTCGGGCTGGTCTCCAACTCCCGGCCTCAGGCAATCCTCCTGCCTTGGCCTCCCAAACTGCAGGGACCCCAGGTGGCCGCCACCACGCCGGCTTTTTTCTTAATGGTGTCTTTTACTAAACAGAAGTTTCTAGTTTTGATGGAGTCGCATTTATCAAACCCTCCCTAGGAGTGAGCGCGCTTTGGCCTCAGGAAGGCTCCCTAACGGGGCCTGCTGTCCGCAGCTATCTATCTCCTGGAAGGCTGGGCAGGCGTTTGCGTTCTCAGGGGGCTGACCCTGCCGTCCCGGCGCAGCTGCTACCTGCCCAGGGCACGGCGCCACCGCAGCCCCGCCGGCTGGCCGTGCGCGCAGCCTCCCGTTGCCCCATGCGCTGTGGACGGTGGGCAGGGGCTGGCCCTGGTGTCACGTCAGGCGGCAGAAGGGACTGAGGCTGCGCTGGCCTTAAGGTAGAGGTCACGGGGCGGGTTCAGGCCCAGTGGGATCCCACGGGCTCCTGAAGGGGGAGGGGCAGGGAGGCGAGCGCCAGCGGGCGCCGAGAGGGCTCGGCCACCGTGCCCACTCTGAGATGGAGGCCGGGCGCCGCCGCCGCCAGCCTGGCGAGCCTGGAGTGGCCTCCCCCAGGGCCTGCCGCCCGCACTGCTCCCAACCCGGAGGACCGGCCTCGACCTGCAGGACGCAAGGTCAGGGCCGGCGTGCAGGACGGCGGGAGCTGAGGGCCGGCCCGAGCTGAGGGCCGGCCCGCCCCACCCCTCCGCCGGGCGCAGACCCAGAGGCGTGCTCGCACACAGGGCGCACACTTGGGGTCGGCATTAGGGCAGCACGGAATCCGCGTCAGCTCCGGGACAAACACCGATCGCGCTGGAGTCCCTAAACGTGAAGTTCCCAAGGGCAGGCGGAGCCGGGGTGGCCTGCAGGCTGTGAAGCAGGGAGCAGGAGACGGACTCGTTCCTGCAGAGGGAGAGTCCCGTCTGGCCGGCCCTGGGCGCAGCGGCGCGCACCCGCAGCTCTGGCACTTTGGAAGGCCACGGAGGGAGGATCGCTTGGGCCCAGGAGTTCCAGCCCAGCCTGGGTGACAGAGTGACAGGAGACTCCGTCTCAAAAGAAAAAAAAAGAAAGAAAGAAGAAAAGGCGGCTGAGGGCACAGCAGGGAGGGACCGTCGGCGGCCACAGTCCCGCGTGCCCAGGCCAGAGCCGGAGCAGCAGCAGCCCTGAGGGCTGGGGTAGGGCTGGAGTGCGGTGGCACCAGGAGGCCCCAGTGACGTGCTGGGGCCAGCCCCGTGAGAGGGTTGGGATGCGCCCGACAGGGAGGACTCGAGGGCCAGGGTCTGGTCCAGCCGCTGCTCCCGAGGCCGCTAGCTGGGACGGTCCCACCCCAGAGACGGGAGCTGCTGTCCCAGGTGTGCACTGTTGCTCCGCCACACGCCCCAGGAAGGCAGGGAAAGCCCCCAGGACAATGTTCCGGCAGAGGGCCCAGGGTGCCCGGGGGCGGGACATGGCCCCAGTCCTGAGCTGGCAGGAGGCTGGAGGCCCAACAGGCCCCATGGCCCGCTGGCACCAGGTCGGGTTTGACAGCCGTGCTGAGGGGGCAGGGC
>VSMD01037053.1:0-42075 GCA_008750895.1 Mirza zaza
CCAGGGGAAAAAAAGGAGAAAACTCACAGCACATAATTTCCCTTTTTTTTTTTTATTTTATTTTTTTTTGAGACAGAGTCTCACTTTATTGCCCAGGCTAGAGTGAGTGCCGTGGCATCAGCCTAGCTCACAGCAACCTCAAACTCCTGGGCTCAAGCAATCCTGCTGCCTCAGCCTCCCAAGTAGCTGGGACTACAGGCATGCGCCACCATGCCCAGCTAATTTTTTCTATATATATTAGTTGGCCAATTAATTTCTTTGTATTTATAGTAGAGATGGGGTCTCACTCTTGCTCAGGCTGGTCTCGAACTCCTGAGCTCAAAGGATCCGCCCACCTCAGCCTCCCAGAGAGCTAGGATTACAGGCGTGAGCCACCGCGCCCGGCCATAATTTCCCTTTTGAAGAGAAAGACCACAACACACAACTGTTCCTTTGTTTGATTAACTATCTGTGGCTCAACTCCTTGTTTCAAGATTAACCACCTGTGGCTTAAATTGTTTTATTTGAGAGTTTGTTTTACAGCACTTTAAAAGAACAGAGCAGATAGAAGGAATGGAGAATGCTCAGTTCCTGCCAGACCACATTCCAAGGACCCTGATGAGCCAGCCTCAAGAAGAGAAATAAAAGGGAAAAATGAGCATAGCCGTTTCACAGCTGTCTTCTGCTATCAGTTTGCAACAATAAACATTTTCACTCCTTTACCCTCAATAAAAACCCCCAAACCCCTAACCCTCAGGGCTGGCACTTCTTTTGTGTGCCAAGTCGTTTTCTCTCTCTCTCTCTAAGTAAAATAAACTTTTTTTTTTTTTTGAGACTTGCTCTGTTGCCCCCCTGCCGTGGTGTCAGCCTAGCTCATAGCAACCTCAAACTCCTGGGCTCAAGCAATCCTCCTGCCTCAGCCTTCCAAATAGCTGGGACTACAGGTGCACGCCACCATGCCCAGTTAATTTTTTCTCTGTTTAGTAGACATGGGGTCTCACTCTTGCTCATGCTGGTCTTGAACTCCTGACCTCAAGTGATCCTCCTGCCTTGACCTACTAGAGCGCTAGGATTACAAGTGTGAGCCATGGCGCCATAAAATAAACTTTTTACTTCTTTCTATCCTAATCTTTGTGTCAAGAATTCTTTCAAAGCCAGTAATACAAATTCCCACCCTAAAAGCTTAGAATAAGTGAACATGAAAAAAAGTTTCAAATTACAGGATGAGTTCATGGAACACTTTCTCAATCTCCTGTTGCACCTTTTCATCCTCCTCAACTCTCTTCCGGAGGAAAGCCACCATTTCCACTAAGCCAGCTGCTTTCTGCTTTACCTGAAGAAACAAACCACAGATATCTCAGAAGATACAGAGTTCCAACTTTAGAAAATATCTATCCTTTAACTTTTTTTGTTTCAAAACCTTAATAAGCCCATCTTTCTAAGAAAGTAATAAAATTTTAAATCCCTGCCATTATGTAGTAAAAGCTGTTTAAAACTTATATGGTAAGTTCCATGAATAATATGAAAAGTACCAAATTTGCCTCTTGGTGAAAATCAAGTATGCAAACAATGAGAATTTTTCTTATATCTTATTTTAAAGTTTGTTCTCATCACTTTACGTGATATTATAACATCATAGATACTCTAACAACAATATGCTAGCCTGATGCATATGGGAATTCAGGAAATTTGAGGGAGTAGTCAAGAAGCAGCAAGTGCATCTTCCCAAATAGACACTCTCACATTTTTACTCTTTGCTACACTGGCTTTTTATTCTAGCAAAACTATAAAGTTGGTTCTGCTGAGCTAGATATAATTCTAATCTATGCAAAACAAAATAATCTACAATAGTGTTGTCCAAGAGAAATATAATGTGAGCCATAAATACTAGTTATGTATGTAATATTAAGTTTAGTAGCCACGTTATAAGAAGTGACATGAAACAGGTAAACTTAATTTTACTAATATATTTTATTTAATACAATATATCCAAAATGTTATCATTTTAACTTATAATCAATATAAAGATATTAATGAGACATTTTTCATTCTTTTATTCAAATTCAAAGTCTTCTAAATTTTCTGCTTACAGCACATCTCAATTAGGGCTGGCCGCATTTATTTCAAGTGCATAATCACCACATATAGCTAGTGGCCACTATTTAGCTAGCCACATATAGCTAGTGGCCACATATAGCTAGCGCCAGTCCATAAGCAAAGGCCTATACTTAGCCCTCAATAGCACCAAAGTTAATATAATTATTTTATTGCTATTATTACCAACTATACCCTAGCAGGAATATCTAAATAATTAGCTTTTGTGGATGTACTGACTAATGTAAACTATATATTCAATATTACACTAAGAATTAAATTAGATTACATTAAAATGTTACATACTTTCTGTTCATTTTCCACTTTTATTCGTCTGGTTGTGCAGAAATGATCCCAGACCAAGGGGTCCAAGCCTTCTGGCATGTTATTAATATTGTCCAACTCATCCATGGCCTTCATTAACTGGGCAAAGTTGTCCTTATTCAACTTGGCAGATCCTGGTCGTTCTCCATAAGGGACAATACTGGTTGTTTCTGTGTGTGTTTTATGCTTGTGAATCCTGGTATTATCAAGAAAAGCCCATCAACATTTCGTAGTTTCACAAAAAAAATCAACGTTAAACAATCAGACCGTTAGAGTAGGTATGGCACATTGTATGGCTCTCTCCCTTGGCACTTGAGGGCTTGTGGGTGAGCTATTCCACAGAGAAAGGCACCCGTTCTGTTCTTCTTCCATACTCTGCATTCCCAGACATGACTGTGTGTGACTGGACTACAGATGTCCCTAACTGTTGTCAGCACTGACAGTTTTACTCGTGCTAGGACATGTCCTCCTTCTTTTTTTTTTTTTTGAGACAGAGTTTTACTTTATTGCCCAGGCTAGAGTAAGTGCCGTGGCGTCAGCCTAGCTCACAGCAACCTCAGACTCCTGGGCTCAAGCAATCCTGCTGCCTCAGCCTCCCAAGTAGCTGGGACTACAGGCATGCGCCACCATGCCCGGCTAATTTTTTCTATATATATTTTAGTTGGCCAATTAATTTCTTTCTATTTATAGTAGAGATGGGGTCTCGCTCTTGCTCAGGCTGGTCTCGAACTCCTGAGCTCAAAGGATCCGCCCACCTCGGCCTCCCAGAGAGCTAGGATTACAGGCTTGAGCCACCGCGCCCGGCCATGTCCTCCTTCTGTGTATTGTAAACAGGCAGATAAATGCCCAAGAGAAGTGTGGGTGTTCCCTGGCTCTGTCTTGCACACCCTCTGCTGGTATCCTTTTTGCAGGTGAGTAGCCAGTAATATGTTTAGAAGTATGTGAAACGGGAGGAGTGCCTCTTTTAATCCACATTAATAGATTAGTTTTGTTGCCCTGGGCTGCAGCTGAGAAGGGAAAGAGGGTACAAAGCTTTGTGCTGGGCACTCACTGAAAGGTGGCCTTACTAATAACCTACCTAAAATAAACTATCGAACAAAAAGTAAGAGAAATAAACTCACGGCACATAATTATTACTTTGAAAAGGAAACTCAGATCTCAACTACCCCCTTTGTTTCATTTAATTAAAACACCTGTGGTCTAACTTGTTATTGCTAAGACTTTTTTTCTCAGCCTCGAAGAGCCCTAAGCAGACAGTCGTGGTGCAAACTCTCCACTTTAGCTCTCGCCAGTACCAGATTTCAGGGACTCGGATAAAGTCAGCCTCCCAGAGAAAAATTTAAAAACTCCCTGACATCTCGCAGCTGCTCCTGTTATCAGTCTGCTAAAGCAGAGAATAAAAAAGATGTTTTTACCCTTTAAAACACAAGCTGCTTTTCCTCAATTGCCCAGCATTTTCACTCCTTTCTCTGTGTGCTGAAGCCACTCCCTTCTCTCTCTTTCTTTCCTTTTCAGGAAAACAAATAAACCTTTTGCTTCTGTATGTCCTAATCTCTGCCTGAAAATTCTTTCTCACCCGTATATGAACTTTATACCTTAACACTAACTATTGAGTGCTTTCCGAGACACTGTGAGGGTGGTACTATATTGTCACCCCCCTTCTCCAGATGAGGAAAGCCAGGCTCTGAGAGAAGCTTTTGGCCCAAGGCTTCAGGTCTGAAAGGTGGTGGGATTGGGATTTAAAACTAATTCTGTTTGACAACAAAACTTTGTGCTTTTCCTACTTCTGCCTCCCAATATATAGGAAGTTTCACTTCTTTCTTCACGAGGAAAAGGTATGTACTTGGGCTTATTGTAACTCATTCCTTTAAAAACAGGGAAACCAAGACATGAGGCATGTTCCAGGTTCAATTCCCTATGCTGCATGTAACCTGTCCCAGGTGAGAGAATGAGTTTGTATCTCAGGCAGAAAATTATCCTACACCTTTGTGACAAACTCTATGATTTTTAGATTACATTTGACTGAAAACTATGAGAATGTGAAAGTGTAACATTGGAAGTCAATGAAATGTAATTCTAAAGCTATTCTCAGAAAAAAAAAATCAAATATTTTCGAATTCTTTAGAAAATGTTTATCTTCTGCTATTCATTCTGGTGTTTTTCAACCTTTTTCTTGAGCACAATCACATAAGACATTCTGAGGAAATGCTATTTGTGGTCAACTAATTGTGGAAAATACTGCTTACTCTTTTTCTTATACCTGGAGATCCAAAGGGCAATAACAAGTTTTGAGAAATTCTGCATAAACGAAAGCTGTTTATCTTGTTTTTTCAAAACCCAGTATTTCTCCCAGACTTATTGAGTCCTGGAAGACTATTACATGCAATCACAGTTCATACTGCAAGGGACTCATATTTGCCGGAATATGTATGGGGAAAAATTGTTTATAAATCTACATGCCATCTATGTCTTAAAAGGAACTGCTTTCATGTATAAAGTAGAACCTATAATACTATACTTACACAGACACTTAACTGTTTTTATATAATAAAACTAAATTTTTCTTCTTCATAAGAAGAAGATACAGGCATCATCTTAAAAAACACTGAATTATGATCAAGACACTTAAACATGTCCACCTAAAAGATTATTATACTGAATATTTCCATCTAATTGGGAGAAAAAGCTGAAATCAAATAACACTCCTTTTCATTTACAAACTTTTTCTCAGAAACATAATAGCAAAGGAGAAACAAACCTTGGTCGGCGTTTAAAAAGTTTGTAGAGTATTTCGACTTGATGACTGGGAATTTCAGAAAATTCCTTTTTAAAGCTCCGATCAAGAACCTAAGGACAAAGACCACTTTGTGAGGATTGCAATTTTGTTCAGAAACTTTTTATTTGTTTTGAGAAACAGAAGTTTCCAAAATAGTATTTACCCACAAGGCATGCAAGTTACTATTCTATTCTATTCTATCCATTCCATTCTGTCTTCTTTAGGCTAGTTTACCCTATTTTTTTGTATTATAAAACTGCTGGTCACAGCCTGCCAAATTGATTTCATGACAAACTAATGGAGTCTGCAACCTGAAGTTGAGAAAAGCCCTAAAAGCTAGATAATGTCCCTATTTTCTGAACAAGAGAAAGCCTAAACCAGAGAAGTTAACAAAAATTCATTTTACACATGGATTTTCAGAAATGTGTAATGGCATAGGATGAAGTTCACGCATAACAGAGAATTATAGTAGGAGAAAAATCTGTGAGGAAATTAAATTAGATCCCTTTTATCCTTCCCCAAATCCAGGCAGCAACAACTCTACTGCATTGTTGAGTGACTAAGACAATGACTCTTACTTTGTCTTCTGCCAGTAAGTTGTCATACTGTTCCTTGTACACATCCAGGTCTTCTCTAGATTTCCGGATGGCTTCTGAAGAGTGGTTCTGTAATAACATTAGGAATAGTTCAATGGAACTGGAGACTTTTCAGCATAAACAAAAATACTGGGGATTCTAAGAGGAACAAAGAATTTCCTAGTACAAGGTAAATATGTTAATGAAGTATCCATTACAGATAAAATTTATAGAAGAAAATAAACCATTTAGGGCCTTGGAAAGATTAAACATCCAATCACCTCTTTCTAAGGATAGCCAGCTCTGTATATGAGTAAGTCTATGGAGCACCCCGCATTCTTGGCAGGGCAGTGTGGATGATCAAAGCGCACAGGCTTGGGAGTCTCATGGACCTGGGTTCTGAGAGACTGAATATATATACAGACAATGGCGAGACCATTCATAAAAGTAGAACGCTGACCCACAACCTCTGCAGCAACCAGCTAACCACAACCTTTGTAGCGATTGGCCTCAAACTGTCAAGATTTGGTCAACAACTGCCAGCTTCTCTAATTTCTGTCCCCATTTCCAACTTAGGACCTTGCAGAGAAAGCCAGATATGTTCCCAAACCAATCGCATAGGTTGTCCTCCTTCTAATTGGTTTGCCACCAGCTTCCTCATGCCAACAACTTCTGAGCAGGGTGTACCTGAAGCCCTCCCTTCTTTTCATTGTAAAGCTTTCCCACTCCTTTGCCTGCCTTTGAGTCTCTGCCCAATGCGAGTGACGGTGGCCGATTCCCTTGCTACGCCAAGCTCTGACTAAATAGCCTCTGCTTATTCTCATTTGGGTGGGTTTCGTTTATTTCCACAGTTCCAATTTCTGCTCTATTACATACCAGTGGGTGACTTAGGCATGTTACCCAGCCTCTCTGAGATGGTCTTCTCCTCTGTGAAAGAAATCTAGTACACTGCAGGCTCGTTATGAATTGGGTTAATTTAGAAGGTGCTTCACATATGCTGTTTAACAGATTCTTAGAAAAAAGTAAGTTCATATGTCATTTATGATATAATGTTATCCATTCATAAATGTCCTTTATTAATACTACGATAAAGCTGACATCTGTTGAAACTTATTATATGATAAGCATTTTGTATTCATTGTCTCTATAATGAACCGTATCTATTCATGCTCATATTTAGATAGAGTTTTTCAGATTATGGAAATTTTTTATTCTAGAAGTTAACCCATTATTTACATGTTTAGTAAAATGTGTCCCACGGTCCAGAGGAAACAATATTCCCTAAAGAAGACCTTGTAAGCAGCTTAAAAGGTTATATGCCTTATCCAAGATCCCACAGCCACTCAGTGGTTAAAAGCTGGTGCTTTCAACCAGGAAGCTGCATGGCCTCATTTTATAAAACGCAATGTCATATGAAAGCTACACGGTTCTTTTGACTAGATGATTGCAGATGCAGAATCACATAACTTTATTAACAGATTGGAATGGGTACTTTCACCTAGCCCTCGAGCAAAGTCCAGATGGGAAGCCAAGGGATACACATGGCTGAGTAGGAATGGCAGACAGAAGGAAGGAAGGTTTAGACTTGTGAGCTCTTGTTCAACCATGAGTACGTCTGTCAGAAAATGCTTATACTCAGATAGCAAACAGGACACCTACTTTCTCATGATGCTGCTTTGCGAGGTAGTTGTTCAGGAATAGTTCTCTGGAGCTTAATTCTTCATCCAACAGTAAAGAAAAAACAAGGTTATTTATTTTCAATTCCTCCTGTAGAAATATTTTGGAAAAAAAAAGGTGGAAGGGAAATGATCAATACTTCTATTGGAGAGAGGACTCTCTATTGATGGTCATAGACTTGGCACTAACCAAACAAGTTTATGGCATACAAGTAAGAGAAATCTTTTAAAGAAAAAGGGAATACAGATTGTTACTATATAGTAACAATTATGCTATATAGTATATACTATATAACAATTATACTATAAAGGGAATATAGATAGTTATAGTAACTATTTGGTTACTTCACTTTTTTCATCATTTTATCATAAGGTAAAACACATCTACAGAAAAAATCACAAAGCAAATACATAGTTTAATAAGTTATGATAAAGGCAAACACCCTTGTTATCACCACTCGATTCAATAAATAGAACTTTCCACTGCAGAAGTTCCTTTCGGGTGTCCTCATCAATATCTCAACCCTGATATTAACTACTGACATGGCTTTTATAGTAATAACTTCCTTGTGTTTCTTTGTAGTTTTATTACCAAAGTGTGTATACTGCTATGGTTGGGATATTTATCCCCTCCAAACCTTATGTTGAAATTTGATCACCAATGTTGGAGGTGGGGCCCAATGGGAGTTGTTTGGGTCGTGAGGATAGATCCTTCATGAATAGATTAATGCTCTCCCTCAGGGGTGAATGAATAGTTCCACTCTAGTAGTTCCCTAGAGAGCTGGTTGTTAAAAAGAGCCTGGCATCGCTCCTTCTCTCTCTCTCACTTGCTCTTTCACCATGTGATCTCTGCACAAGCAGGGGCCCCTTCTGCTTTCCACCTTGAGTGGAAGAAGCCTGAGGCCTTCACCAGATGTCCAATAGTGAACCTTCCAGCCAGCAGAATTGTGAGCCAAATGAACCTTTTTTTTTCTTTATAAATTACCCAGCCTCAGGTAGGTATTCCTTCATAGCAACACAAAAAGGACTAAGACAGAGACATAGGCATTACAGTATAACTTACTCATTATAATCTTCATGTTCCCTTTCATCCCTTTCTTTTCCTCACAACTTATTTGTAGTTTTCAGCAGTCTCTGCATTTTTGCCTAATTTGGGTTTTACTGACTACAAACCCATCAGCCTCCTTCATCGTTTGTATTTCCTGAAATTGGCAGCTGGGTTCAGAGGCCTGATCAGACCTAGGTTTGTTGGTTTTAGCAAGACCACAAGTGTGACTGTGTTCTTTGACAAGCGGACACATCTTGTTTTCTTTCTTTCTGTGATGTCAGCAGCTGTAGATACTCAATGCCAAGGTCCATTAATCCATTGAGAGATGCAAACTGGTGACAGTCTATTTCTAGCTTCCTTTTTCACTTATTAATTAAAATGCTTTGATAAAATACTAAAGATTGCTTCTCTTTATCTACTCTTCAGTTACCCAGTGGTACAGTTCATATAGCAAAGGCAGAACAAACATTTAGGGCTCTCCCTTTATCAGTTTGCAGACAATGAATTGGCCGTCATCCTCTGAAAGTGGCCAATAAACATTTTTCTTATTAAAAATTGCAAATTTGGCCGGGCGTGGTGGCTCATGCCTGTAATCCTAGCACTCTGGGAGGCCGAGGCAGGAGGATCGCTCAACGTCAGGAGTTCAAGACCAGCCTGAGCAAGAGTGAGACCCTACCTCTACTAAAAAGAGAAAGAAATTAGCTGGACAACTAAAAATATATAGAAAAAATTGGCCGGGAATGGTGGTGCATGCCTGTCTATAGTCCCAGCTACTTGGGAGGCTGAGGCAGTAGGATTGCTTGAGTCCAGGAGTTTGAGGTTGCTGTGAGCTAGGCTAATGCCATGGCATTATGCCTGGCCAACAGAGCAAGACTCTGTCTAAAAAAATAAAAAAAATAAAATCACAAATTCATGAATTTAAATAAATTTTATTGGTTTTAACTAATTATGATTATTATCAGCTTTGAATCTTAAATTGTCTCATTTGGGGAGACATTTTGATATTACCTAGTAGTTTCCTCATTATCTTGTGTAACAAGATATTCTAAGCATATATTTTTCTAAACAACAGTTTTATTGAGATATAATTCACATACCACACAATTCACCCTTTAAAGTATATAATTTTAATATAGTGTATAATTTTTAGTTTTTGGTATATTTAGAGAGTTGTGTAACCATTGCCACAATGAATTTGAGAACATTTCATCACTCTGAGAAGAAATCTTTCAGCAGTCATTTTCCATTAACCCCTCTACCTACTAGAGGCCTCCTCCCTTCCCCAAAAGCAACCACTTATCTAATTTCTGACGCTATAGATTTGCCTATTCTAGACATTTCATATAAACAGAATTATACAATATGTGGCCTTTGGTGTCTGGCTTCTTTGACTTTGCATGTTTTCAAGGTTCATCCATGTTGTAGCATGCATTAGCACTTCATTTCTTTTCATTGCTGAATAATATTCCACTGCATGGATAAACCATATTTTATTTATTCATTCACAGCTGTTGCCCATCTGGGTTGTTTCCACCTTTTGGCTGTTGTGACTACTCAGGGGCATTTGTTCCCAAACTTCCCTCTCACTCCTACTCTACACACACCACTCTCTGCCAGGCCAGTGGCTGTGGTCTTCTGTCTACGACCACAGCTGCTGAGGAGCTGTTCTTTCCTATGGCCACAGGTCTTGCTGGGTTCTGGGAACAGCTCTCTTCCCGTGCCTCTAAGCTTCTCTTAGCTGTAGAGATGGTGCTGGTGGCTAGTGGCTTCTAGTCCCAAGATGTTTACCATTCATTGCCATTTCCCTTAACCCTGTCCGTACTTCTGTAAAATGTCCCTCCATTAAACTCTGCTAAATGTAACCTGTTCAGTGTATCATGCCTGTTGGGACCCTGAAGGTGCAGCCATCCTCCTGGAGAGTACCCCCACATGCCTCCAGTGCTGCATCATCTTTTCTTGTTCAACTCTTGCTTTGGGGAGGCTCATCTTCCAATAGTTCTCTGAGAACAAGAGCATGTAAATTTGGGAGATCTTGCATTTCTCAAAATATCATTATTCTCCTCTTAAACTCAATTGATAGGTTGGGAATAGAATCCAATGTCAGAAGTAATTTTCCCTCAGAATTTAAAGGCATCACTCCTTGATTTTCTTACTTCTAATTACTGCACACTTAATTTATATTTCTACTGCTGGATGAAATTAAGACTGATTTTTCATCTAGTCTTTTGGGGCATGAGGATTATTCATTTAGTCAGTATATACTATGAACCAAGCCCTTTGCTACTTGCTGGAGATACAGAGATGAACAAGAAAGACTCATGGAAGCATTAAGAAATAATCTCACATAAATTAAAATTCAGGTGCAATATGTGGTAGAAGGGAAAAGAAGAGAGTATATAGTAGGAAGATATAACCTAGTCTGGGGAACAAACTGTTAAGCTGGGACCTGAAGGACAAATATAGTCTAGGAGACATGAAAATCAGTAGAGAGTATGATTAGCAAAGTCGACAGAGTCATGAGGAAGGACGTGCTGGGTGTGTCCAAGGGACTAAAAGATGGAATGTGGCAAGACAGGGGGAGGGTGGCCACAATGAGGATGGGGAGGGACCCAGGGCCAGGTGTTGGTCTTTATTCTAAGAACAATGGAAGGCCTCTGGAGGCTCCTTAAAAGAAAAAGTCACATAAGGCTTTTATTTACCTGATTGACAACCATCTCTGCCTTTACTCTCCTTTCAAAGAGTTTTTTCAAATTGTCATCAAAGAACTGTGTGGTTTCTTGAATAGAGTTTTGAAGTTTCTTCAATTCCGCTTCTAATGACTAAAAGGAAGACAATAGTAAAGTCAATGTTTGGGAATATCAAATGCTCCGTGGAAGTGGTGTTTACATTTTGCCACGATGTGGGGCAGGAGGGCAAACCTTGCCAGGTGTTCTCGGCCTTCTGCCCCCTTCAACCAGAGATACTCCACTTGGATCTGTTTAATATGCTGTGTGTCTGAGATTTTTGCTTAAAAAGACTACATTGGCGGGGGGAGTCTTCGTTTCCCCCTTTTTGACCTGTTCATGCTTTCTCATTTTTCCAGTGCAAGCATAAATTCCACATTCTCAAGGAAGCCTTCCTTGGGCCCAGTCTTGGGCCCTGTTCTAAGTCAAAGAAGCAAAGCCTGAAAGAGGATTCCAGTGCCTGTGATTTCTGGAGGGAGTGGGGAGCACTCTTTATGGTGTAGCTGTAGAGGTGTCAGAAGACGAGCTTCTGGGAAAGCAAAAAGAAGGGTCCTGAAAGGGCAGACCTGTGTTCTCCTAGGGCTGCTCCTGGGGAGAGAAGGCAGGTTGAAAGAGGGAGGTGCCACTGCGAGACTTGGGGGTAAAGGGAGAAAAGGAAGGAAGAGGTTGCAGGTTCAGAGTCGTGCAGAAACAGACGAAAATCATGGAGTCAGAAGACATGCCAGAATCTTCCCCTTCAAATGAGAACACTGTTTCTCAAAGAACTCAACTATATATCAAATTCATAATGTTATCCACACAGAAAGAGGAAAAAAAGGATTAGTTTAAATAATTCTCAACATGATATGCTGCTTGTGTACTCTCAGTGGGATATATTCTATTGGTAACAACAAAAAAAGTGCAAGAAAATCTTAAAATTGACATAGGAGATTTCTTTTTGATAGATGTATTTTGTGCACATTGTAGGACTAAGCAAATGAGTATACTTATATTTTGGGAACTAGAGTTTTCACTGAAAAAGATCTCAGTATTAACCAAGGGAAAGAGAAAAGAACCCTGTGCTGTCCAATGGAACTGGAGGTACCTCTGTCTGTGTGTGTGTGTGTGTGTGTGTGTGTTTCTAGCTCTGTCCACTGAAATGACCTAGTGGCAACGACTCCTTATCTCCATAGAAATGAGCACAACTAGTTCCCAGATTTTGGTCTCTAAATACCAATGCCCAGTCAAAGGAATCAAGATTTTTAGAAAAATAGCAGATTCCAGGTGCCTAGAACATCTTGTTGTGTTAGAAAGGAAGAAAGTGCTCAAAAACTGATGGGGACAGGTGAAAAGAATGCAAATGACAACTTGAAGGAGCTCTATGTGCTTTAAACATCAGAGAGAATAATGACAGTAATGGATTAAAGCACATTAGGTTTTAAAAAGAATATATTTTTAAAAAGAGCAAACCTGGAGTAGGGCAGAGGGAAAGCGTTTCTTTGAAGAATACTAACTAAACATAGAATAAATGATAAAAAGCAGAAAGGCACCAATTTGCAATCAGCGTAGTAATAATTAATTCAGGCAAGGATCATCAGTGGTTGCCAAAAGACAGAGTGAACAGAGAGTCATGTTCTCAAAATGTCACTCTACAGATTACTCGTTAAATGCAAAGGAGAGCAAGAGAACTTTTATAGTGAAGACATCTGGAGAACACTTCCTTATCAGCGATCACACCCATAAGGTGCAAAAGGGTCCTCTAGGATCCTGCTACTCAAAGAGGCTCCACTGGCCAGCAGTAGCTTGTTAGAATTGCAAAATCCCAGTGTCCTTTCATTTCCCCAGAACCAGGATGGCCTCGATGGAATCTGAATCTGCATTTTTAGCAAGATCCTCGGGTGAGGCGAGGGGTCTTCCAGCGTGAGAGCGCTGGGCTAGGGGATATGGAGCCGCATCATGGAGCAGCTCTAAGGGGCCAGTAGAAATTGAGGTCACCCATTTAGAGTGAAACCAGCCGGAATCTTTTCGTTATCCACTGCATGGTGCAGGTGCAGAGAAGGCAGAGTGCTGGATTTAATCAAGGCTGGGGTTTCCCTACCTGAGTACCAGGAAGGAGCAGGGGGTGCAGGCAGGGGACTATTTTACAACACAAAACCATGTGGTAAAAATGCAGTTCAGGCCGGGCTGTGGCTCACACTTGTAATCCTAGCTCTCTGGGAGGCCGAGGTGGGCGGATCATTTGAGCTCAGGAGTTCGAGACCAGCCTGAGCAAGAGCGAGACCCCGTCTCTACTATAAATAGAAAGAAATTAATTGGCCAACTAATATATATAGAAAAAATTAGCCGGGCATGGTGGCACATGCCTGTAGTCCCAGCTACTTGGGAGGCTGAGGCAGCAGGATTGCTTGAGCCCAGGAGTTTGAGGTTGCTGTGAGCTAGGCTGAGGCCAGGGCACTCACTCTAGCCTGGGCAATAAAGTGAGACTCTGTCTCAAAAAAAAAAAAAAAAGTGCAGTTCAAAGGTCACCCTTCATTCCTTAGGCATCTGTACTCCCTAACTCCTTTAAATATTCACTTCTTTCGGGATTACTCGTTTTGGCTTTTAGGCAAGTATCATGTTAGGTTAAAATGCAAGGGACCCTAGAAGACTGCAGTAAATAAAAACGTGGACAGGTGAACAAAAGTTCCAGGAAGCTCTTCACAAGAGATAGCCACCAACATTCTGGTGAGCTTTCCTGCCTCGAGTGACGGTATGATTTTACCTTCTTCACAGAAGAGCAAGTATTATTTGCGTGGTTGCTTACCATCCTCTTCTACATCTCTACTGTAGTTGTGAGCATCTGTAATGTGGCAATGTCTCTTGGCAATAGAAGGGGATAAAAGTAGCAGAACTGCACTGCAAAACTCTCATATTAGAACTGTAGAGTGTACACTGCATTGATTGTGCTGTGCTTTCCTCAAATCCTGTCCTTGAGATTGGACACAAATCAAACGGAAGCGTTACTGAACTCAAATACATACAGACAAGACAGAGCAATACCCTGCAGTGACTAGAATGTGCTGTAATAGGCATTCGTTAAACATTTGAAGAATGAATAAAGGACAGAATCGTTGTAACTATGTGGGAAATGTTGAAATCAGTAACTTTGTAAAACCACTGCTATACGTTCTTCTTGTTTTAAATTGTTCTTACTCCTTAAGTTTATCTCCACCTACTTCTCTAAACTCTCTGAAACCCTATCCTTAAGCTATTAAAGACACTGAGAAAATAAAGCACAATTGAAAAGATATTGAAATAAAACTGTGGAGGTGGTAGGTTATAGTAATTCTTTGCTTTTCTGACCTTTCTGTACTTATCTCTTTCTTCATTTAACTCCTTGACTTTTTTCTCATAATCTTTGAATTGTTTCCTTTCCTCTTCGGTCCACATGGCATCAGGTTTTGCCATGAAAGGAGGCTGAGGAATCACCTGGAGACATGAAGGAAAGCATATGCTGCAGCTCAGACACAGTGGCAGTGCGGTGAAACCCCAGAGTCATCACTACTGTAGGAAAAAGGAGCCCTTTAAAAGGGCACGGTCTGGCCGGGCGAGGTGGCTCACGCCTGTGATTCCAGCACTTTGGGAGGCTGAGTTGGGAGGAACGCTTGGGACCAGGAGATCTAGGCCAGTCTGGGCAACATAGCAAGACCTCCTCTCTACAAAAGAATAGAAAAATTAGCCATGCTAATTAGGATGCTGGCGTGTGCCTGTGGTCCCAGCTACTTGGGAAACTGAGGCAGGAGGATCACTTGAGCCCAGGAGTTGGAGGTTGCAGTGAGCTGTAATGATGCCACTGCACTCTAGCCTGGGAGACAGAGTAAGACGTTGTCTCCAAAAAAAAAAAGGTACAGAGGTACAGTCCTTCGCATCGGCAAGGACAATGAAGAAATGTGACACCTGTTTTTGTGTGACTTGGGTAAAGGTGGGCAGTGTGGGATATCCCCAGTCTCTTAGGTGACAGACTCAAAGGTGTGTGTTGGCGTCTTCACAGCTAAAACTACACCTGAGCTCCAGGAACACCTGTACCAGGCATCAAAGAAAATGTTTCCTGGTGTATCTGAAGAATTGGACGAAGCAGTACCCCTGCCTTCTGTAGGGCCCCAAGGCACTTGCGGCCACTCGTTCTTGCCCACTTGTTTGCTTTTTACCGGATCAGAAGGCCGGTCTGCAGTCTGTCAGGGGCCAGCAGGCCGCACGATGTCTGTTGCTGTGGGATTTCTGAAGCCCAGGTTCATCGAGGACACAAATGGGAAAATTTAAGTAGCTCTTTTCACCCCGCCCCGCCTTCCGCAAGGATGGCCACAAATCTCACCATCCGCAAAATATCTTCCTTCTTCATTTCCAGAACACCTCCCATCATGTCATTCAGGGCTCGGTGTCTCGTGTCCATGCTCTGGGAAAGAGCCGGAAGCAGAGAGGGTAGCTGAGACAGGGATCTGACACCGCGTGGCAGCAGGGGCAGCCTCCCCCTCCCCGATGTTGGAATGATTGAGTGCGTCTGGGCCTGGGAACAGTGGGCAGTGGCGTGCAGGAGAGAGGGAAAGGGGCCAGCTGCGACTGGAGCGACCTCTGACAGTGACAAATGCCTTCATGTGTTTCTACAGTGGAATACCAGTGTAAGACGATCAAACCAAACTAGGAACCAGTATCCTTAAAGGAAGAGGGTCTTAGGTACCCTGTGAGCAAAACTGCATACCTGAGACTGAAGCCGACGCTGCATTTCACGGGCTGTGATCAATTCCGCTTTGGCTTTTTGCCAGGGATTAACGTGCTTGCGAACTGTGATCTGAAAGAGAAAATGCAGCTTCCTGTGTCATCCTTACAAAATTCACACCAGATTTTCCTTCCACATACTGGGAGAAGGCTAGAAGATACTAAGGGTAGGAAGGGGTATCCAGAGTTTGCAACCAATTTCCTATTTTGGAATGAAAATGAGTTCTAACATGAAGGGGTTGGGAAAATAGATCTTTACTTCTCTATTAGCTCTCAAAGCTTGTCTATGTCACAAAAGAGATTATAACAGGGGACCTGATTTAGATTAAGGGGGGAGAGGGTGACTCAAAGAAGTGTCACCTAAGCCAAATTCTGAAGGGTGGGGGTCCTAGGAGGTCAAGAGCTTGGGGGCATTCCACGACCCATGAGAATGAAGCATGGCCAAAATGCAGCCAGGTGGGACAGCAGCTGGACAAGGGGGGCAGTCAGGAAGGGGCTTGTGGGCTTTGTGCTAAGGGAAGTGACCGGCCACTGCAAGGAGTTAGGCAGGGAGGGACATAATATGTTTGGCTTGTAACAAGATCACTCTCCTAAAGGTAGAATGGACTAGAATACAAGGAGAAGCAAACGTGGAGAAGCTAATTACCCAGGTACAAAGTGATGGCCCCACACAGGGACCCCTAGAAAGCAGCAGAGTGAGGCCCTGCTGTCACCTTGTTCCAGAGTCTTAGGTCACATAGCAAGAGTCTGGTTCAGGAAAAAATGACTTGCTTAAACAAATACAGCAGAGGCTGGAGGATAAGAAGATGTGCTCTGAAGCATGATGGTTGGGGTTCAAACCCCAGCTCTGGTACTTACTAGCTTTGTAACTATGTTCAAGCTACTTAACCTCTCTGTGCCTTACTTTCCCCACTTGTAAAATGGAGTTAATATTGGTACCTACTTATAAGGTCTTATAATGATAAATTTGTTTCAATCTATATAGGACACTTAGAATGGTGCCCAGCATCTAATGGACTGTAAAAATATTGGCTAGTATAATACTTCCAAGTAATCAAGTTGGTTTCATGTGAGCATGGATTTTTCTTTGAGTGTTCCCTAGCATTTTCTTTACTTAAAAAATGAAAATAGACATATTTTCATTGTTTTCATTAAGCAAATATTTATTTGCAACTGCCTCTGCACCAACACCTTTGAAGAAAGCTGTCCAGAAAGCCCCCTTTCTCTCCCACACTGCCTGAATGACCTGGATAATTACTGGAGCTCTGTTGGCCTCATTCCCACAGTGTGACCCAACCTCCCTGGCTGGTGCAGTCACCAGACCAAGGCTGGGCCAAGGAGCCCTTTCCCAGGTAAACCCAGAATTGGGACTAAGAGATTCTAATTCAGACCAGCTGCTCTCTTGTGTGAAGGAGATTAAAGTAGAAATTGCTAGAGGAAACCAAAATGCAGAGTGGAGTGAACTAAGAGATGAAGAAAGAGGGCTTCTGGGCTCCTCCTCGAGCCTCCAGTCTTTGGTCCCTGCTTCTTCCTAGGCTCAGTGTCCAAATCCCCCCCTGGACTCCAGGGGAGTCATAAAAGAAATCCAATTATTGCTGAGGCTATCACCTGACCTTTCTACCTGTGACAAGAGTGCTGCCTAATGCAGCTGCTTCCAGCGGTGTAAACGGGATGAATGAACAGGAGGAGCTGGGCAGAACTGCCCGAGAGAGAAGGGAAAGTGGACCCAGCTGGCCAGTACCTCCTCGTTTTCCACAACGAGTGTTCTCTCTGGCACCTCGCAGTCCTCAAATTCTGGTCGCCAGACTTTTTCTTCCAACTCCAGATCTAAAATAATTTCTTGGATTCTAACATTTCTTTCCTTCACACGTGCAATTTCAAATACTTTTTGTTTATATGCGGCATCAAACTCAGAATTGAAAGCAGTTTTTACCTTGTAAATGATATCCTGAAATATCAATATGTTACTGAAAACACATCACGTATTGTACCTTTACTGGCAACATGATCCCACTGTTATACTTTCCCTCCAAAATCATTCCACAAATTATCTTTCAAGAAGGTAAAATAGTTTTTCTGGAATCTTGCTTATATTGAGTCATTTCTTGGTTCAGTAATCTACAGTGGCATCTAATCTTGGGTAGGATTAAGGCAACAGTGCACCTATTATATCATAACTACTTCCTGAAATATAAGTTGTAGCTTAATATGCAGACATGTTAACAAATGTTGAAGTGAGTGATGAGTACTTGGAGGATCATTGGGCTATTCTCTCTACTTTTGTACAAAATCCATCATAAAACCCATTTAAAAGGCAATATATAGGACTTAAGTTGATAAGTCTTTGGACACATTGGAATTTTGTTGGGGGGAGAAGTGGAGAGGAAGCAACAGCCCATAGAGGGTGGTTGGAGAAGCTCCCAGAGCAGCACCACCATACACAATATTTTTCCTCTATAGAGACAGGTCATTCTCAGGTAGGAAGGAAACCTGAGCTGGCCAGCTGGATGAACTAGCTCCTAAGGGGACAGTGATGCCAACTGGATTGCCCCTATTCCTGCTGATGGGTCAACTCAACACGGCCTTTATGTTACCATCAGAATTCAGTCTATATATCTATCTTACTGAAGATGAAATTATTAAAGTAGGGTGGGGAAAAAGGGATTTTAACAGACAGCATGAGAATTTCTCTTGGGCTGAAATTACCTCCTTGTAAGGAAAACATCTAAATAAAGTAGCAAGGTGAGACCCTGGGGGCAAGGGTCAGTGGAAGCTGAGCAACAAGACATAACTAAATAGTTCTGAGTATAAATGAACAGGAATTCCAGGGGTTGGAGGAGAAAAAGAAGAGAAAAGGATAGGAAGAGAGAGCTGAGAACATGGCAGGAAGCTAGAATTCAAACTGCAGACATGGCTTTCGTAATAGGAATAGCCAACATTAAATTTCAAACTATCTGCATTGGTGCAATCTCAGTGCATCTTCAAAATCCCACAGTTTGGTCCTGTAATGTACAGATGTGTTCTGAGACTGACTTGTTTGGTAGAAAGTAAGGAATAGGTGCTTAGAGCCACAGGGACCCTACACCTTATCTCTGAACCCCCAAGTTTACAGAGATCTTAGAGAGGAAATTTTTATTTCCCGGGGTTGAGCCAATCACATTTTGATCTTACAAGGAGATCCTAGTTGGCATCTGGGTTGCCAAGAATATGGAATTCAAGGATTTCTTTTATCTCTGAGCTTACTGAAGATCTAAGCAGAAGACGGGTTTGTAGTGTCAGCCAGGATGGGATGTTCTTTAGAAAACTTGGTATCAAAAAACCCAGTCTGAAATTGAAATCAATTCTCATACATAAGCTCTGTCTAAAGGATATGGACACTGACCACCTGTATATTTCTCTGTGTTTTTTATTTATTTAAAAACTTTTTTTTTTTTTTGAGACAGGTTCTTCCTCTTTTGCTCAGGCTAGAGGGCAGTGGCATCATCCTAACTCACTGCAACCTCCAACTCCTGGGCTCAAGCAATCTTCCTGCCTCAGCCTCCTGAGTAGTTGGGACTACAGGCCTGCACCGCCATACCTGGCTAATTTTTCTGTAGAGTCAGGGTCTCACTATGTTGCTCAGGCTGGTCCAAATTCCTGGCCTGAAGTAGTCCTTCTGTTTTAGCCTCCCAAAGTGCTCAGATTACAGACATGAGCCACTGCACCCAGGCTCTCTATGTATTTTCAAAACATCATTTGATTGGCATTAGGTTTCAATGTGAGCCCCTTAAAGACACCTGATGGGGAGTTTTAGAGATTTTTGAGGATAAAAAAATTCACCCACTTTTAGTAATATAATTTGGTTAATTTTCTCCTCTTTGGAATGAAGTTCCAATTGGCTTGTCAGCAATGAGGCATCTACCCCAAAATCAGGACTCAGACTCCCGAGAAGGTAATTGGGCAAGTTGGCATTTTTTGCTCGCTTGTCTTCATCGTCCTCTTCCTCATCCTCCTCTTCATGATGCTTTTTAGCCAAGTTAATTGCAGAATGAACCTCTACAATTTCCTTTCGTAGCTAAATATAGAAAAAGATGACATGGAAGTTATGCAATAACAAAAATTTTATAAAAGGCAATTGTGACAACTTAATTATTTCAACAAACAATCATTTTAAGATGCTAAATTGTCTTGCCAACAACTGAATTCAAAATGATGGATAGATCCTGAAACTGCTGCAGAAGTATTAAAGCTTCGGAAACTGATAAAGTGTAGATAAATCAAAGGAACAAATATTGTCCTTGAGAGTATGTAATATTTATATTTTTCTGTCAGGTTGACACATACTTGGAAGTATTTTGAGTTTTTCTTGGTACTTAAGAATTAGAGAAATATATTTTCTCTTTGTATTTTACAAAGAAATCTTTTCACATAGGACTGGTGGGTAAAAGTTAAGGAGAATTAAGTATGCCTTCATTTTGTGTCAGAAAAAGAGTGGATGCAAAGTTCTGGGCAAAACAAAACTACACCAAACGGGCAGTGTTTTTTAATTGTTTGACAGAGATTACTGCTAAAAAGTCTGGGATTTAGGAAAACCCTTAATTCCATCAGAGCAGATTCTATTTCATCTTTGGTCAATTATCATGAAACACAATCCCTGGTGATAAGGGAGGATCGAAAGAGCATGAGTGGATGAAGATAACCTCTGAGCAGGATAAGAACAAAATCTGAAACTGCATTTTTTAAAGTATGTCCTCATATTTGAGGGCTAACCAGTGTTGTACAGGATACAGGTTTCTTGATTTATGGTATGGATACAGGCTTCTATATTCATTTGAATATATTCTACAAATGAACAAGAAATAAAACTACAAATGCATACAGTTTCTGAACTTATATTAAATTGTACCCCAACTCAAATCTGTATGAAGGAAACCCTAAAATAAAGCACATTACTTGTATAAACACAAATAGACTTAAAATTGTACTTTCAGACACTCTGCTTCAATCCTCTTTTGCTCCAGAATTCTCTCCAGTTCTTTCTGCTCTTCAACTGTGCGCTCTTTCATTGGGAAGTTCTCAACCACATAGGGGATGTGAAAGCACTTGGGAAATAAAGCAAGATGAAACAAATCCATTTTTAGTACAATTGTGTGTATCTGAGGGTGCAATAGGGGCTGTTTTCTCCGATTAAAATTAACTTAAGAGGTTATCATGCATGAGTGAAATTGACAAAGGAAACCTCCTTTAAAATAAAACATTCTATTAATATTGGTATAAACTGTATAAAATGCTGTGCTTTTGTGAAGGATTTATTTCTAGAGCAGTGGTTCTCAACTAGGAGCAATTTTGCCACGTCCCACTCTCTCTCTGCCCTTCCACCCGAGATGTGGCAATGGCTGGAGACATTTTTTTGTTGTCATTACTGGGAGCAAAGGATATTACTGTCTCTAGTAGACAGAAGCCAGGGATATTGCCAAACATCTTACAATACATAGGACTGCCCCACAACAAAAACTGATCCAGCCCAAAACGTGCAGCTCATGAGAAACCCTATTCTAGAGCAATACTCAATCACATAAATGTAGGGTGTCCACCGACTTCATTATTAAAACTGGGAGTACATTTGAAAGTGAAAAGTGTGCTGTTAATAATTACTATAGAACCACAGGAATAAACTGAGACATTTGTTCAGTCAGTCACCCTATACAAAGAGGGAAATTGTGTTTGGAGGAATCTCAGTGAAAAAGCGTGAAAAACAGTTCCTTAGAAAATGTGAAGGCAGGTACAGGTAGAAATGTGAACAAGACTTTGTCCACCTTCGATCTGTGTGGAATGTGAGAGAGGTGGCCTTATGGAGTAGATAGGTATTAGGACCTGGATTCGGGGACTATCATCTTCGGAGATGCTGGCTTGGAAGCACATGGGGACTGAGCAGAAAGGGAAGAAGGAGTCAGGAGACAGTGCCCATCAGGAATTCAGTATGGGAAGGAGCAAGGCATACTTTCGGTGCTTTGCTATATATGGATTTTCTTACATTTACTTGTTTTTAAAAATCTCCTGCCATGAGACTTTCAGTGACAATCCTCATCAAGTCTTGTACCCAGGGTTTTATCCGTTACCTTAAGAGCTCGACCTTTCACCACCATGGAGTCCCAGCATTCATTTTTGATAAGTTCAGTCAAATAGCTCTTGGCTAGGTTGTGCATCTCTGCATCCCTTCTCAACTGAAAGAACACAGATAAAGGGAAAAGATAAAAATGAAAATGTGGCCTGAGAAACAATGACCTCCACCGTAAATTCACCAAGTAGTCACTGCTGCACACTCAGAGGCAGAGTTTGGTTGTCTTTCCCTGACACTTGAGCTGCCCTGCAGTTAGACACGCTTTTGGGGAACACATCTCTGCCTTGGAGAACGTCTTGGGAGGCTTGTGTCTGTAGGCTTGGACTCCCTTCCTTGAAGACTGAGGTGTCAAACACAGGTGCCTTTAAACTATCGAAGGCGATCAGGTCATACTCGTGAGCAAAGTGGGTGTGAGAACAGACAGGCATCCCTGTCAGTGCATTTTTTTAAAGTGACCTCCCTTCTAGAGCTTTCCATCTTCTATCTCCAGGGGAGCTGCGTAGCTGATGTGCGCAGATCCAGCGAGCTGGGACAGCAGGTGAGCACGACCACCGAGCCAAGTCTTCCTGTTTCATTAGAGAAGTTTGGAATTTACATTTTTATGTGAGGCTGTCAGATAGCTAAATGTTGGCTTAATTCTTGCCAACACATATTTGAAATGCCAGTTTGTGACCTCTGTTTGGGAGTCTTTACTGCACTTAATTCTTCAATTGTTTAAGTTCACAATAAAAAGAATGCTCCACCACTCTTGGGAATCATATGATTTACATTTTCCCGTTTACAAACACATGTGGTACTTCAATTAGTTTTATCTGTTTAAATAATCCTATTGCTTATTATTTAAGCCAAAAGACCTGGTGTGAACATGGGACCCACCAATCTTTACTCCTTAAAATCCTCTTTGGAACCTTTTCTGCATTTCACTTTGTTGGCAGAATAATTATCAATCCAGCTAAGAACAATAACTCCCAGATTTTAAAATGTCTTTTTTTTCCACTCCTTTTTTATTTCTGTTTATTTTATTCATTGTCTGATCAAATGACTTTAATTTGCAATTTCTTTCTGTTTGATTCTGATCCATTGAGTTAATGACCAATACAGTTTTAAATTACTTTTTCTTAAATAAACAGCTGGTTTGGCATATCCGCTGTCAGAACCTGCCCAATTCCCAAACCGTTCAGTCCTCCTCTCTCCACTGCTGAGGCTATTTGATCAGATCCTCCAGGCTCAGTCCCTGATACTGTGTCCAGATTGTCTTTATTGGGCTTTGGTCTTTTCTGTTTTGCTGAGATACTGGCTGGGGCTGGCTAGTCTCTTCAGGATTGAGAACTCCGACTGGTAGGTGCCACTGTCTCTTCCCAAGGACTGGTATTCTGCTCCCAAACATGCCAACAGCCAGCTGGGTTTATGGTGCCATCTGCTAACATTGTTCTCTCCTGGACCACGACTGCAACCAAGTTGGTGCTAATATCTCTTCACAAGCCCAGAGCTCAGGAAAAATAAACAATATGAGGAAAACTAGCATGTGGAGAGCCTTTCTCTGCACCAAAGCCTGCCTCAGAGGATGAAGAAGAATTCTCAAGGGATGTGCAGGAATTTGACAAGTGGCAAGGAGGGGCATTTGGGGCAGAGGCACAGGGTGAGGATGGGATGAGTAGGGTGAGTTCATCAATGGCAAGAAGTCCAGTGGGCCAGGGGAGCAGGTTTGTGGCGTCCAGTAGTCATACCGAGCGGGGAACAGAAAAGCAATGATAGGGAGAAGATAGAGGCAGGCAACTAACCCGAACTGATTGCCGAGTGGTCCAGATGAACCGGCTGGAGAACCTGGTGCAGATTAGCAAGGGGCATCCGAGCCTGAGTCAAACCAGAGCCGAGGAGGAGGAGGAGACTGCAGCTTGGTGGTGGCAGACAGGGAGATCTTCCTGGCTCTGGTCTCAGCCAAGTGATTCTAGCTTTCTAAGCCTCAGTTTCCTCAAGCAAGGAAAACAATGATCTACCTTTCTGGATTGTTATGAACAAAATAAATAACATTCTAAAAGCTCCCAGATTGGTACCTACCTGTTGCAATAAGAAAATGGGATACTTTCTCATAGCTTCCTGTTGCACATTTAATAACAAAAGCCAAATTCTTGTTTTTGAACAGAGTCTTGCTCTGTTGTCCAGGGTAGAATGCAGTGGCATCGTCATAGCTCAGTGCAACCTTAAATTCCTGGGCTCTAGCAATCCTCCTGCCTCAGTCTCCTGAGTAGCTGTGACTACAGGTATGCACCACTACACCCAGGTAATTTCTCTATTTTTTATAGAGATGGGGGTCTTGCTGTATTGCTCAGACTGGTCTTGAACTCCTGGCCTCAAGTGATCCTTCCACCTTGGTATCCCAAAGTGGTGGGATTACAGGCATGAGCCACTGCACCCAGCAAAAAGTCAGATTATTTATCACAATATACAAGGTCTTCAGGATCGGCAGCTGGCCTCTGCCGACCTCTTACACCTCGTTCTGCGACGCTCTCTTCCAGGCACTGTGCTCCAGCCTTTCTGGCCATTCTGTTCCTGGACTACTACAAGCCATCCCTGCTGGGGCTTTTGCTCTTGCTGCTCCCTTTGCACAGCTAGATCTCTCTCTCTTTTAGTTCTTTACTGAAATGTCTACTTCAAAGTGGGCTTCTTTGACCACAGAAGTAGACCCCACCCCACATCTATCACAGCATCCAATGTGTTTCCCTCTTACGCTATATAGAGATTTGTTTATGGTCTGTCTTCTTCACTATATTAGCCCTATGGGAGCAGAATATGTCTCTCTTATTTACTGTGGGAGCAGAATATGTCTCTCTTATTTACTGTATCCCCAGTGCCTAGAATAATGCCTGGCACATAACAAGTGCTCACTAACTATTGCAGAATGAATGGATGAATGATTATCCCAGGTAAATTTTATCATAGGAAGTCAGCCTGTTGAGAACTTTTCATCCTAATTATGTAATCCAATATATTTCCTCTTCTTTTCAGTCTCATGTCATTTACCAATTTGACAAATCTGCTTCATTTCCATATTTTCACCCAGTCATTAATAAACAAGTTTAACAGGACCAAGTCCTGGAACACATGTTGGAAACCTCCTTCCTAGAGATGTCAGTTAAATAATTAGCATCCTTTTGGTATAATAGTTTAACCAATTATAATCTACCTAACTGTCCTTGAATCCACTATAAGAAAGATTTCAACTCTAACTAATAAAGAGTTTACTAAACCAGAAGGGTCTGGAGTTGGCATAAGGTGGCTGAGAAGACTTCCCAAAGTGTTCAAACATGTGGTGGAAAATGGTGGGCATGAATGTCATGGAGGAGACATAAACATCAGATGTCTGGCTGGCCTAGACACTCTGCTTGCCCCAACCCCCAGATTCAATCATTCTCTGACTCGTTACACTCATACGCACTGTTTGCCTTGTTCACATTATACTGCAAAAGCTTTTGTTATATTCACATTATTATGAAAAAGTTACCTTCTCTATTTGTACCTCTTTCATTATAACTTTATGGTGCTTAAAGTTTTTCATACCTTTGCCACTTCTTCCTCACTTTCATCATTAAGCCTTTCCAGTTCCTCAAGATCCAGGCCAAATTCACGTTGGTCTAATTTTGCAATATTATCTACTGTTTCATTTTCTTCCATCATCTTCATAACCTGAATTTTAAAATAAAAAAGGATGGTGACAAGTAAAGAATTAAACTTCAGAGAGATGGGTTTCTTTGTCTCTTTAGGTAGCAATCAATAAAAAAAAAACAGATGTTCTGTTTATCTAACTGTACTACTGAGTAAAGAATCAGGTTATGGGCTTATTGTTGTTACTGAAGTTTTAAGGTTTAATCCTTAAAAACTCATTCACCTAATAGCATAAATTGTAAAAATGTTTAATTTCATCACTTCATTGAATGATATTAAGGAATTATTGATATTGGATGTATACTAATAGTATTGTGGTTATATGTTTTAAGAGTCCTTATCCCTTGGAGATACATACTAGAATAATTAAGGATGAAATGATATGATATCTAAGATTTTCTTCAAAATAATCAGGAAAGGGGTAATGGATGGGAGGATAGATGAAACAATATTGGCCATTGGCTATATTATATTATTATCTCCACTTTTGTACGGATTTGAACTTTTGTACAATAAAAATGATCTTTAAAAGTTCATAACTTCAAAAAACTCAGGGGCAGAGGATACACACTGCAACCTATATGACAGAGTATCGATATCTTTAATATATAAAAGCCCTTACAAATCAACGAAAGGCAGGCAATATGATCTTCAGTTTCAAAACAATGAACTGAGAATGAGCTAACAATTGTCCTTTCTTGCCACAAAACATAAAATTAAGAGAAAAGAAATATATAATAAATAGATAAATCCATTACTGCAGTTAAGAAGAAAAGAGGAAGCAAGACCCTTCAGGAGCATGGAAACTATAACACCTGCAAGAGCAAAATCGGATGGATCAGAAGGATGATCGTAGCCCCAAATGCCCACAGGACAGTATTCAAAAAAAGGCAGACGCTATACCAGATATGGGAGGCAGGAGTTACCTAAAAGTAACTGGCAGATTGATTAGTTGGGGGTACTGCATTAGAAATAGGCAGTGGACAGAACCTGTATGTGGCCCCACCCAGTAAAGCTTCTTGTGGCTCAGCAGTAGTAACCTGAGTGTTTGCCTCCAGGTAGAAGCACAGGGATAAACAGAGGACCCTTTAAGTTTTCAGAGTTATAAATCTGGTTACCAACAAAGAATTAGGAATCAGAAAGACATTGGATTCTCTAAAGCAAACACTGAAAGCTAGAAGACAATGCAGCAAGCCTTCAAAATTCTGAAGGAAATCATCACGCACCCAGGCAAACTATCAAATACATGTGAAAGTAGAATGAAGACATTTTACGAAAAACCACGTGTCAGAAAATGTACCTCCCATGTACCCTTTCTCAAGAAGAGAGCCAAAGCATCTTACAGCTCTGGGGGCAGGCACCATTCACATTGGACTACGTTTAAATGGCACCCCAGAAGCACAGCTATGTTATAAAGGATGTTCCCAAGCATGGGGGCAACACAGCAGCCCTGCTCAGGAAGCAACTGAAAGACACACCCCAAGGAAACAAGTAAAACACTGGATTCAGGAAATAGGGGCTCCAACTCAGAAGACAGATGAGAGGATTGCCAGGAAGGTGGACAAGAGAAGTCCCCAGGGCAGCAGCCATGTGCCTGGTCCGCAGAGCAAGAGAAAGTGCCACAACTGGAGATAGAAGATGGAAAGCTCTAGAAGGGAGGTCACTTTAAAAAAATGCACTGACAGATTGATCACTTCAGGTATTTGATGGTAATGAGAAGAGTTTTCCAGCATTTTGAGAGAGTTTGAATAGGAAGTAAGTACATAGAAAGGCTTAATCCAAAACAAAGGCAATTGTTAATTCCAAGAAAAATGAAGTTGTAAAAATGGAAATGTAATCATAATATACTATATGCTCGGACTTGAAGAATATTGATGTAACTATAATAATGTGTATACTAAGCATGGGTTTATACGTGTGCTGTAGTGGTGGGGGTATAAGAGAACCTAACTATTCATCTTCCATACCAGGAAGCCCACAGTTAGTGTCAAACAGAGATATCAAGAAATAGCAGCAGTATTATGAAGACGATTTAGAAAGACAGAGGTGAATAGCCAAACGAAAAAGTGGAAAGAGTTGAAAGCAGTCCCCTCAGAAGTGCAGGGATCAGAGTCTAGAGAAGTAGGGCACGTGCTGCTTTTTATTTTTAATTATGTAACTCAGTATTATTTAACTTGTAAAAATATAAATGTGTAACTTTAATAAAAATGAGTATTTAAAAGCCAAATAAGACAGGGTATTTGGGGAAGACAGAGAAGAAAACCACTGCTATGGTAAAAACTCTACCCTATTAAAGTACCCCAGAGAACTGGGCTTACAGGCAGAGAGAAAAGGGGTATGGTTCCCCATGTTGCGTTGAACAAAATCAAGTTCAAAAAGTAGTTTTAGACCAAAGGCCGAATGTACTAGTGTATAAAATGCCAACACTTACAGTTTTAGCAAGTGCTTTGATTCCTCTTTTTATCTCTTTCCTTTTCTGTGAAAACCTAACAACTTCCTTTCTGATGGCCTGCAATTGAACAAGTACACCATTTAACAAAGCAAGAGAAGTGGGTGTGGGTGTGTGGGGGGGGGGCGGTAATACATAGGTAGCACTTCTCTAGAAACAGAAATAAATAATTTCTTTATTTCCTTCTTCCCTCCCACCTTCCTCTGACCCTCTCTCCCTCCCTCCCTCTCTCCCTCCCCCCTTCTTTCCTTCCTTCCATCCTTCTGTCCTTTCCTCTTTCTCTCTTTCTTTCAACAGGGTTTCACTCTATTGCCCAGGCTGGTCTCAAACTCCTGGCCTCAAGCAATCCTCCCACTTAAGCCTCCTGAGTAGCTAGGACTTCAGGTGCCCACTACCACGCCCAGCTAGAAATAAAGAATTTCTAAAGACTAATAATATAAACTACATGTGAAATGCACCACGGCAATACCTTGCTTAAATCTGTTACTATGTAAGTGACCATTGAAATAACTTGAAACTGTTGTCAATTACATGGCCAATGGAAAGAAAATAAGTAAGTAGTGAAAAATTAAATAGTGAATAGTTGACAAAGGGAAATCAGTCTCCTCTTTTATTGGGAACTTGAGTGAGACTAGGTCAATAGGCTAAATCAGACACGAGCTGCAATCAGTCTGCTACCTACATCACCTTCCTGGACAGCTGTGTCCACAGCATCCCCCCTCCTCTTCCCGGCCCACCCCTTTCCTTTAAGACAAGCATCCTCCAAAACTCACTCCAGAATGAAGTATTGCAGTTCGTCCTTTGCTTTGGTTTACGTGGACACTTTTGCTGCACTTCCTATTAGCCTGTGTATAGTTCTTAAGGCTCATATAACTTGATCTAAAAGATTGGGCTATGTTTAGGGTATTTATTTGCTTTCTGGAAAGTTACACTTGTATGATGTAATGCTCTGCCAAGTAGTGTCTTGTTCTATCTTCTAACTTTCCAGTAGGTTTCCATAGGAAACTAATTTATTTGGCACACCTACAGAGTATAATTTCAAACCTATCCCATGTTTTATAAATACCTCTTCGCTTTTTTGTTGTATCCAGGGAACTTCCTTTGCAACATCAGTTGATGCTAATTCCTCTTGTGATGAGTCAATGCTAGAAGACCTCATCCTCTGATGTACCTTAGAAAAAGACAGATATTTCTTACATTTAAAATTCATCAAGTTCTTCCCCTGCCACCCTGCTAGAAATGACTGCTTTGAATCCCTTTGCATTTGTTGCATTCTTAAAAATAATAGTATCAAGCATTTTGTCTGCCCAAGATGTCATGTTTTATTAATTTAATTCCTACCGGTCCGTCCTTATGTCAGCCACACCTTCCACTGAGAAAGCAGAGAGGATCAGACAGGCCATACCATCAATATTCCGCCTTCTTCCAGTTACCACCATGGCCCAAACACACCTGCCCATCAAGGGCTGCACCCCTATCTGTGCTTAAGATCTTAATCTTTTCCTTCTTCTTGAGTTCTTTACACTTTTTTAGAAATTGAATCTCCCTCTGCATCATCCATTTCTCCCTTCTTCTGGATCTTTCCCAATAGTACCCAAAAGTGCTCTAATATCTCCTGCCTTAGGAAAACTACTCTCAATTATCTACCACATTGTCCTTTAGCTATACCACCCTATTTCTATGCTCCCCTTTGCAGCAAAATGTTCTGAAAGGGGTGGGGTGTCATCCTCTCCTGGCTCTCCCATAACTTCACTGACTGCCCCTGCTTCCCTGAACTCTTCCCCTGGCTCTCTAGTTTTTCTGTCGGGTCCTCATCTGCTTCTCACCATTCATGCTTCCATGATGACCTTATCTGGCTCTATGGCTTTAAATTCCACCCACATGCCCTTGACCCTCAAACCAACATCTCCAGTCCCAGCCTCTCCCCAGAACTCAAGGCTCATCTACCCAGCGGCGACCTCCTTGGCATCTCCACTTGGGTGTCTAACAGGCTTCTGGTGCTCAGCATGGGTAAAACTGATTTCAGATTCCTTCTTTCTCCCCCACAGTCTGCCTCAGCTCCATGAATCGTACCACCTCTACATGGTTGTTCAAGTAGAACAATCTAGGAGCTGGTCTCGAGTCCTTTCTTTTCTGCTCTCTCTCTGTCCAATCTGTCAACAAGTTCTATCAACTCCACCCCTGAAACCCACCTTGGATCCATCACTTCTCTCCTGCCCCACAAGACTCTTCCAGCCCAGCACCTCCACCTAGACCTCTGCAGAAGGCCCCTGAGTCCTCTCTCTGCTTCCACTCTTGTCCCCTACAGGAAACATTCTCCATGCAGCAGCAAGTAATCTTTTCAAAAACCTAAATAAGATCTTGTTAATCCTCTGCTCAGAACACTTGCCTAGGTCCTCATTACATGTAAAATAGAATCCAACTCTTTACCCGGCTTGCAAAGCCTTTTGTGACCTGGTCCCTTCCCACTTTGAAGACCTCACCTCCTAGCACTTTCTCCCCTGCTTGCTTGGACTGCACAGGCCTTTCCTAGGTCCTCACACATCCCATGCCAGCTCTTTTTCCCTCTGGCTCCAGGATTCTTGCTCCCATGCCCTTTGCACTGTGGTGTCCTCTTTTCATTCAGATCTCAGCTTAAATGTCTTTTCTTTGGAGAGGCTACCCAGCCAAACACTATCACATCCACCTAGTCGTATTCACTGAATAGAACTTGTTACTATCTAATCATTTCTTATTTATTTGCTTATGTATCTGCTTCTCCCTACCCACCTCCAGCCCCAATTAGAATGTAAACTCCATGAAATCAGAAACTTTTGGTGTCTTGTTTATGACTGTATCCACCACAGCCTAGCACTTTATAGGCACTCAATATATTTGTGAAATGAATGAATGTTGTACTCTAGCTAGACACTTCCTAAACAACAGATGTGACATGAAAGTATATAGAGAGTGGTTTAACCAAGCACCAGTGTTAGTAGATTTTTTTTCCAGGCAAGCCCAGATCTTGCACTATGGTTTAAATGAGATCTGAGATGTAATATTTGCAATTGCTTTGAGAAAGGCTGAATATTTTCTCTCAGTTGTAGCTGATACTTTTCTGAAAATCATGAGATACCTGGATAAAGAGAAATATTGAAATATCTTCTTAAAGAAAACCACAAACCTCTACCTGACTTAGAAAGAAAAAGCAAGAAAGCAAGCTGGCAAGCTAGTTAGCCAGCCACATTGGAACTCAACTGTGTGTTCAGCTTCAGGTTTGGGTCCCAAGTCTAAGGAACCTTCAGATGCTGTACTTAAATAATAATTCTCCTCGTTCATGGTACGGATCATAGAACTTAATAGTTTCTGGGAATGGTCAAAAATTTCAGCGGCTAAGTTTCCTCCAAAACGCCTGTATTAATAAAAAAGAAAACATATAGCTTACAAAATCACAATGAATAAAAATCACCCTTAGCAGTATTATTTCCAGATACCTAACCATATCTACACAAACGTGTGGGCAGTTTTCTGCAGACATTCGGATTCAGAAAGTCTGGAAGGGGGCTGGACAGTGTGTGTTCCTAACAACCTCACTGATGCTGCAGATTCCACCGGAATAACATTATTATGGATCATTTAAAGGTCAGAAGTCCAGGTGATTGTCAATGGATCATAATGTCATAAGTAGGGCTCCAGCACTTGTTTGCTGTCACCTGAGATGCTATTTATTCACTGACTATCAAGGATATGTTAGGACTTATGTGGTGAGATACAAGTGAGTATTTTATTCAGGATTCCATTTATGAAGTGGGCACAATGATGTAGTCTTCAAAAGAGTCTTTGAAATAAGTGACTACCAAAATTGTTATGATAGAAAATCTCCACAATATTTAACATTTTTCATAATGTTGCTGAGAAAGGCCATGTTTTACTGCTGCTTTGATCACAGGAGGCAATGAAATATTATTTTTGATGAAATGAATCTCGTTGACGGATATGTTGGCAGGTCAAGCAAGGCAACACTGAAAGTGCAGGAGGACACCTTTTTCATGTGTCTACCCCCTGGTCATCATGTGTATCTTTGGTAGTAAAATAGGAATTTTTAAAAGTTATTTCTCTCTATATTATACATATATATAAGCTATGCTTATACATATATAAACATGTTTATATATGCATATATAAATCTCTATATATAGATAAATCTATATATATGCGCATATATATAGATAGATGCTTTGATATCTGGGGTCTTGCTCAGGGTGGGGGCATACCCTTCTGAAGGCAAGCCAATTTCTAGAGATAGTAAACAGCTCTCCCTGGAGCATGACTTTCAAATGCAAATCAACCAATCCAGAGGCCACACCCCAACCTCCTCTTGTGATTGTGAAAGGGTACTTTCACAATCAGGGCCACCATTTCCCTCCCCTAATCACCCCAGGTCCAAGTACCAGACATCTGGGGCAGCCCTATCCCCCAGAACCCACTAATAGTATTCAAACTAGCCAATCCTGAACCTGTGAATCCTTCCCCTGGAAACCATACTAAAGACCCTTGTCCTCATTTTCCCCACTTCCCCAGCTTCCTGACCCAGACAGTGCTTCCTTGTGTGTACTTAAGCAATAATAAAATCTATATTTTATCATTATTTAATTAAATAAAATCTATATTTTTATTATTATTATTTTTTTTAGACAGAGTCTCACTCTGTTGCGTGGCGTAGAATGCAGTGGCATGATCACAGTTCATTGCAACTTCAAACTCTTGGGCTCCAGTGATCCTCCTGCCTCAGCCTCCTGACTAACTGGGACTACAGGCATGCGCCACCATGCCCGGCTAATTTTTTCTATTTTTGGTAGAGATGGTCTCACTCTTGCTCAGGCTGGCCTCAAGAAATCCTCCCACTTCAGTTTCCCAGAATACTAGAATTACAGGTGTGAGTCATTGCTCCCAGCCTAAAATCTATTAATATATTTTAAAACACGACCCTACGGGGTTGCTTACTGTGCACTGCACGTACCTCCACTTTAGGTAGATAAGGGTGCCATCATCTCTCCCATTCACCAGGATGCTTTCTCCATTCGCTGAAATTCTCATCGACTGAATCCCGCGCCCCTGGTGAGAATGACTCCGGCACCGAGCAAATGTTTCCTCGATAGTTTTAGGAACAAGATGGAGAAATTACAACAAATGCAATTTTACGGCATAGTCTTTCTAACAGGATTACATGCACTTTTGCTTGTGGATAAATCTGTTTGCTAACAGCATTTCGGTTGGTACGGAAATAGCCTCTTGGCAATAAATAGCACTTAAAATCCCTAGTGCAAACAACGTGCACCAACACTGACTTATTCTCCTGCTGCCTTTGTGTAGCGTGGATGGAGAGGGATTATTATCACCAGTTTATAACAGGAACCGAGACACGGAGAAGTGAACGGAGTGTGGGAGTCTACACAGAGAGGGGAGGGCCTTGAGCAAGCAGAGATGGCAAAGTCAGACACCTTCAAGAATCAGACAGGTCCCATTTAGGAGTGTGATGCGAGAGGGTGGTGGCACTGTGAAGAATGGAAGATAACATGCCCTGGAGGATGCTGATTAAACCACTTTAATCAGAATGCAAGCACATCACCAATGTGGTACATTGGGCAACAGTTTAAACTTCCTGACTAAAAACTGGGATTTCTGTGTCACACTGGTTCTCAACCATGGTGCTTTTATTTCATTTAATTTTTTTGAACAGTTAATACAGTCAAAGGGTTTAAAATTCAAAAACTATAAAACAGTGTGCTGTGAAATCTCCTGTTGCTATCCCCCAACACCTCCCAATGGCTGTCAATGTAATTAGGACCTTCACTACCTTTTCAGAGTTTTTCCACATGTATAAACAAATTTTCATATAAATATAAATTTTTCTTACATAAATTGTAACATAATACATATGTTACACCTTGCTTTCCCCCTTAACAATCAATATATCTTGAGGTTCTTTCTATATTGCTACATAAAGATTTCCTCATTTTGTATTACATGGCTGCATAATATTCCATAGTGTTTATGTATTAATTGCATGCCATTATTTATTTATCCAGTTGATGGATATTGGGTTGCTTTTACAAATAGTGCTGCCATGAATAATCTAATATATGAGGTGCTTTTCATGTGAACATAGGTAATAGAATCATCCAGAACAGCTCCGAGGCCTTGCCTGTCTTGCCATTATCAGGTATACCAGACATTGTAACACATTTGAATAGATGGTGTAGCAGAGTTTGCAAATCATTCTCTTAAGAATAATCTCTAAGGGATTCAAGACTTTCTCTATATAATAAGATCAGTTTTGCCCCAATTGTATTCCAAGTATGCTTTCCTACAGGTGAGCAAAAGGAGCCACAACCAGGGGCCTAGTTGATCTGGGGCCCAGGGGGTGTGGCATGTAGGTGACTGCAATGCTTCAGGTGTGTGGGGGTAGAAAACTGGGAAAGAATTACTGACTCAATTAAATTTGACCATTGACCAGTACATCTCGATCTCAAAACCTAGGAAAAGATTCCACACCTTTTTGGGAAAAGCAACTATTTTCACTTTCTCAGGGGTCTGAGGACAATGAAAATTGGAAATGGTAGCCGTGGTGGTGACATTGAGGTCTGCAAGTAAGCAAGGAGGACTCAGTAAGGGCTGCACCCTGCCCTCTTCTGCCCTTGCAGCATCCTGAAAGTTTCAGGTGAGGCAGCAGCAACAAACCTGGAGGCTCTCCAGGCCAGGGAGACAGCATGTTTGCACAGCAGTTCACTGTTTCCAAAGCAGCTTTGCACACAGCCTTCTCACCAGAATCCCACAGGATGATGAGAGCTTCCCTAATTTCACAGGTGAGCACCTGAAGCTCAGTGAAGCTGAGTTTTGTGTCAGTTTCCAAGACACAGAACTAGCTGATGATGGAGCAGGGCTGGTGCTTCTCCCTGCTGCCCTGCCCAGTGCTTTTTATTTGCATCGTACTACTTGGAGTTTCCTGCCTTAGAGATTCAAACCTCACCACATAGAAACTCTGGTAAAAATACTAAAGTCATTAATACCATCAGTGGTAACGAAGTTGAGTCAATTTACTTAAGAAAGAGTTCCAATTCCTTCTCTAAGGGATTTTGTTCCTTATACAAGATCAATATATACATCCCATAATTTTTTTTAAAAGGAGTTTACCAAAGTATAAATATCTCGGATACACAGAATTCCACATTTAGCTATTGTTGCAAGCCACAATCCATGTGAAGACAGATAGAGCATTCCAGATCCATACTGTCTGCTTTGCACTTTTTGGTGTGGTTTAAGAATGACAACACCGGTATATTCCTGCCAATCAAAGAAAACAACCACATTATAGAAAAGATCAGGTGAGTAGCATCTTCTTCAGGATTGCAGATGTGAATGCATATGCAATCAGCTTCAAATCCACAAACGTTATCATTGGAAACAAACAGATGCAGGATAAAGTGGGCACCTGTATTTGCACCATTTTCCCCAACTTTGTTTGCAAATAAAAGTTTATTTCTGTCAGTGAAGAAAACTCTTCCTCATATGTTAGCCTTTCATTAAAGATCCCAGTCTACACTGACAATCTTTATTTTTCCTAATCATTTTTATATGTCCTCATACTCAAGTCAAAATAAAGCAATCAGTTCAGGCACGGTGGCTCACGCCTGTAATCCTAGCACTCTGGGAGACCGAGGTGGGAGGATCACTTGAGCTCAGGAGTTCGAGACCAGCCTGAGCAAGAGTGAGATCCCATCTCTACAAAACATAGAAAAAATTAGCTGGGTGTGGTGGCACATGCCTGTAGTTCCAGCTATTCAGGAGGCTGAGGTAGGAGAATCACTTGAGCCCAAGAGCTTGAGGACACCACTGCACTCTACCCAGTCCGATAGAGCGAGACTCTGTCTCAAAAATAAATAAATAAATAAGTCAATATTCCCCCTGTGTGTCTCATGCATTCCACCACCAGGCCTCTGCACGTGTCCTTCCTTTTGCCAGGACTGCCCTTGTTCACTCTATCCCCACCAGTCCGCCCTGCCTCCCTGCATCAGCACTGCCCACCCCCAGCAAGACTGTACACAATATTTCTCAATGTCTAAATCTGACCTTCAAAGTTCATTTCAAATATTGCTTTGCCCATGAGCCTTTTCTTGAATCCCCTTTGCCACGAACCATTTCTTTCTTTCCTGGATTTCTATGTCTAATACCAGCTACTGTGGGAGAGAAAGGCTTTGACTGAAGAATTTAGAGAGGAATGGAGGTAGATACTATTGGGACAGGAAGACAGGCATCCACAGGAAAATCAATGGCCAAAGGGCAGCAAGTAGGAAGGCACGGGGCTAATATGTGCAGCAGGAAGTGACACAATGCAAGAGGAGCTGGAAGAGAGACTAATGGAAGGACGCCAGAAACACAGTTTTGTTATTTTGTGCAATTTTCCTTAAGGCCCAGGTGCGAAGTTCCACTGAAAATCATTTACCCCGTAGCCCCTGGCATCTGTAGAATAGATTTTCTGATGCTATATTGTTTTTTAAGGCAATAAACTAGCATCATCTGCATGTTTATCTGACAATTATGATGTATGTGGCACAAGTGTGAGGTTGCTCAAATATATTTTATGATGGATTAACAAATAACATTAATTATCTAACTCAAGGGAATTACATTAACATAATAAAGCCATTTGTTTTAACTGGACGCTTTCATTAAAGTAGTCAAGAGGATCATATATAATCAGGACAATGTGTCAATCTTGATTACTAACATAAAAGAGAGCACGCTTAAGCTTTGACATACTTCTCGAGGAATAAGGTAGCTACAGATGTAAGGCACGTGATTACAGAAGCCACATATTCGGTGACTTTGAAAGTCCAAGACGGCAGAGGACAGAGTGTGTTCCACCTCATACAGGTACTTATGAATTAATTCATCTCTCAGCCTCCCTCTTTCATCAGTAAAGGCTTCAGAAACCATCAGATCTGAAAAAGAAGAGAGATCACTTGTACAATATATTGATTTTATTTTAAAATCATTATGAACAGTTATGAAAAGCAAAATAAAAATTTTAAATGCTCAATTAATATTGCAGAGGGTATTAGGTGATAAAAGTGATTTAAAAACAACTTGTCTCCACTGCAAATACTTGAGTATTAAATGACTGATAGTGAGTAAAATATCTTTTGTAAGTCCTTGGTAAAATTTTGTCATTTAACTTAAGAGACATACCATTAAAAGAAATTCATGATGGTATAGAGATTCTTACTTAAAACATACAAGTACTTTGAGGTTTTCAGCTTTTTCTACTCTATAATGATATATTTGCAAAATTATTACCCAGACATATTTGTCATTAAAACAAAGATTGTCTATTTTCTCATACCTTTTTATCCAGGAAGCTTTCCTTGTAATTTTACCAGTGGAGGTAACTACACTGTAATCTACCTGAATTTGACTATGTATATTTAAAGCTATAAACAAGAGACATCACAAAATGACAAATCAACATGACAAAAGTGTCAGTTGATCCTGTCTCTTTTCTCCGTCAATCAAGCAGATTTGTGTAAGTCACATTATAAATTGTTGAGCAGCCATATCGGTTTTACTTTGTAAAGACGGACAAAAGGCAGCCATTTTTCCTCTTCTACGATTAAAAACAAAAAACAAAAAGCCATAGCAATGACTTATCTGGGCCCAGGACAGAATTGGCTTCTCATTTTATCGTTACCTTGTGGTAGTATTATAGGCAGAGTGAACATTTCCAGCCTGCTTTTGCCTGTTTCTGGAAGTGGGGAAAGCACCAGAACTTCCACGATATCTGATTCCAGAAGAGACACTGTGGATATTTGCAAAATCTCTTTGCCCACCTCTGCAAGCAAACAGAAACCAACACCACAGTGGTCATTGGTAAGTTTAAAGAATCTTTTACCATCTCAATTAAGATATCACACGCTAGACATGCCTTTACTAAATCTTTAGATCCAAATTTTTCAGGCATTTAAAGTGACCTTTAAGTGTAAGTGACAGGGACATTTTTGATGACCAGATGAAGGATGCTCCTGGCAGATTCAAACCAGCCCAGCTTGGCTCAGGCTTCTTTCCTAATAGCTGCAGTGCCCCCAGGGAGCGCCATCTCTACTACCTTGTCACCGTCCGTATGCTCCGACCCCTCACACGCCCACTCCAGCCAGATTACCCACTCCTGAGATCCGTAAACTCAGGCCTCAGTGTCCTCTGCATCTGCAGTCAAGGGACTGTGAGCATCCACCCTTGCAAGGCGTGCCGGGGCTGCGGCCCACCTTGGATTCATTCCAGATTCACCCTTCCACTGTTCACGGGACTGTGCCTCGGGTGGCCACTTTCTTAGGCCCCCATACCAGCCTTCCCCTAGGTGTGCGGCACAAGACCTTTCCTCTTACTTAACAAGACCCAGGACATCCGACACAAGCTCACCCTCAGCTGTCTGTTTCCATCCTGCCCCTTCCTTTCCTGACAATGATGTGGGAACAAAATGTAACCCCTTCCTGTCTGTGATTGTGGGACCATTCCTCCAATCTCCTATCAGACCATCCACTATCAATTACCTCTTTTTATCTTCTCATGTCCCTTATGGCTCCTTTTCTTCAGCCCTCAAGACTCCGCTGTCTTCAAATAAAACCTTCCTTCAACTCTGCTTCCTCACAGCAGTTACCATCTCTCTTTTCTCCATTGCAAATTCCTAATACATCACCACTTACTTCATTTTCTTACCTCTGTTTCCTCCCTAACCTCTTTGTCTCTCCATTCTGAAGCAGCAGCTCTCCCAGGGATCACCCGGTGATTGGTGAACACGTGAGGGCCTCGTCCCTGTCCTCACCCCACTCACACTTGTCATCGGCTGCACCTTAGCCAGCCTTCTTTCCTCAAGTGCTTTCTGGAGAGGGCGACTCCCAGTTCTCTTGTTACTCCGGCCCATCCTCAGTTTTCTTCACTGCCTCATTTTCCTCGGGCCACAACTTCAGTGTAAATTGAAGACCAGGGTTCTAGTCACAGCTTCTTCCATCCCACCCTCTGGTCCAGGGGTCCTCAAACTACGGCCCTTGGGCTGCATGTGGCCTGCTGAGGACATTTCTCCAGCCCACTGGGTGTTTTTGCTGCCTCTGTCTGCCCTGCTTAGCAGCCAACTCGTCCCAGGCCCACAATAGGCACGTGTGGAATGTGCGCCACACTCTCCAACAGCCCTCCAATGGTCTGAGGGACAGTGAACTGGCCCCCTGTTTAAAAAGTTTGAGGACCCCTGCTATGGCCAGTCAGATACGTTAAAGGATGGAATATTTAGGTAGGATATGCATCCACTCTGAGGTCAGCCACAGGCCCTACCACTCTCAGTGCCATCTAATTTACATATCGAGGTCACCTGTTTGACCCCATTGAGCATTTTAGGTTTGTTTCTACTCTGGTTTCTTGAGCCATCTCATTAGTTTCCATGATTTCAAGATCAAGAATTCTATCATTAAGCCTTGTACTGCATATCTCTATTTCCAAACTTTTGCCAAATATCCCCAAATGAAGAGCTTATTGGCTTTAAACCTGCAGAGCTTGTCAGCTCACTCTATCTTTCAACCTCAGATTTTCTTCTTCAATTAATGACATAAACTTCCACTATCCACACCAGAAATTTTGGAGTCATTGTTGATCCTTCCCTTTCACATATAATCAAATACTGAGTCCTACTGATTCCATCATTCATAGCTACCCCCTCTTTTCTCTTTCCAGGACTGCTACATGGGTTTGTGCATTGTTGATAAGAGCACACACCCTGAAATTGGACTTGCTACGTCTGAGTCATGGCTCTGTCGCTAACTAGATGCATGACCTTAAACAAGTGTTTAACCTTGCTGTGCCTTACTAACCCCATCTGCAAAATAGGGATAATAGTAGTATTTACCTCATAAAAGTTGTCTAAGAGTTAAATGAATGGACACATGCCAAGGGCTTAGAACATTGGCTGTTAAGGCATTCCTCAATAAATGTTGGCTGTTGTTATGATTATGGCTATTATCATCTCTTGTCTTGGGTAGTATTATAGATTCCTAACTTCTCTTTTCTGTTTCATTCTCTTCCGTTTCCACTCCATCCTTCACACTGGTGTCATAGTTGCCCTCTAAAAACCAAGTCAAATCATGCCAGTTCCGTCTTGGAAGCCCTGATGATGTCTCATCAACCACAAAACAAATTCCAGACTTGTTCAAGGCCCTTCATCATCTTTCAGACATCATTGCCATGATAATCTTCTAGTAAACTCTTCCATTTACCTGTTACACCAGACTTTTTATCATTCCAAGTACCTTTGTTCATATTATTATTTTGAACAGGATACTAAAAAGCACCATCCTGCACTTATGAAAATCCTTGAATCCTACTACTTTAAACCCTTGGAAAACTCTCCCCCAGTCCTCTGTGCCCCCTTACCTGTGCCCACCTTCCCCTCAACTCTTTTCCTCATACCTAGCAGGATTAATTGCTCCTTTTTCTGAGCCTACACAGCACTCTGTTCTTTCCTACTCTACTAAATTGTCTCCCGGATGCTTTCATCCCTCATGAGGCCTGGGTTCAGCATTTTGCAGCTGGTAGGCACTTGATAAATTTTATAAATAAATGGATGGATTTTAAAATTGGGGATGGAGGAATATACATACATATTTGGTACTTAAAGCCAGAGGAAAATAATTAGTTTTTTATTAAATAGAGATCAAATATTACTTTAAAAATATTTCAGAGAGAAATCAACCCAACTTCTTCTTATAATAACATTAGAAATGTTTAGCCATTTCATTAATTTAATAATTGATTCAAAAGAATTCATTTAGCATCAACTGTGTACCAAGCAGATAAGTCTAATATTCCAAATATATCTAAATATAACATGAGAATTCTCCTAAATAACTTTAACAGTTATTTAAATGTTTCTCTTTTAGAAAATCTACCATAAATAACTGTTTAGAATTCCATTTTTTCACAACCTTAAATTCTTTGGACTAAGTGATCAATCTTTTAAATTAATAAACATTATATGTTGTACCTGTGAATCCAATAATCTCAAATGAGCTTGAGGGGTTGGCATTGATAATAAAGACCTTTCCTTCTGATGTTCCAACCAATAGAAATATTCCTCTCTGGTCATAACTAGAAAAGAAAAAATCTGATTATCAGATTATAACTAGTCTCACCAATGAGAAAGTTAACAAGTTTATTTATTTATTTTTTAACTTGTAACTATAGTTACTAGTTAACAAGTTTATTGAATGACCATGGGGATATGTTGGAAACCAGTCATTCTTATGGTTTGTGATTTTTAACATTCTCTGACCTCATAAAAGCTGGGTGACTACCTATAGGTATAATCATTATACTGTAGGCCAATGCTATTTCCAGGTTACGACTTAAAGTACACTCTAGAAGACTCAGTAAAGACGGGCAACTGTTTCATCATAAGTGCAGGAAATGTGTCAGTAGAGCTTTCTTTTTTTTTTTTTTTTTTGAGACAGAGTCTCACTTTATTGCCCAGGCTAGAGTGAGTGCCGTGGCGTCAGCCTAGCTCACAGCAACCGCAAACTCCTGGGCTCAAGCAATCCTGCTGCCTCAGCCTCCCAAATAGCTGGGACTACAGGCATGTGCCACCATGCCCAGCTAATTTTTTCTATATATATTAGTTGGCCAATTAATTTCTTTCTATTTATAGTAGAGATGGGGTCTCGCTCTTGCTCAGGCTGGTCTCGAACTCCTGAGCTCAAGTGATCCGCCCACCTCGGCCTCCCAGAGAGCTAGGATTACAGGCTTGAGCCACCGCGCCCGGCGAGTAGAGCTTTCTTGATGCCTCAAATGCAAATAAGCAATTCTCAAATAAGCAATGGGCGTGATGTTTCATTACCCTGTGTCTGGTACCTGGCAGGAGGAGG